>JARFXV010000234.1:0-285000 GCA_031761425.1 Cosmopolites sordidus
GCTGAGTGTCCTTGATATTATTTTATGATTTACAATAATAATTAATAATTAATAATGTTTCTAATAATTACAGACTATTTCTTAACAAACAACTTCCTTTATTTACAGGTCGATCTAAATTGGTATTATAAAACTTAAATACTAGACATTTCAATCATTCCATCATTTTCTATCAAGCATTTTTCAATATGTCGTCGGGTATTGTTCACTGCTTTTCTCAATTGTTGTTTGGTAATGCTACAAAAAACCTGCCTAATACGATCCCAAAGATAGTTTCGAGTTTGGAGTCTCGCAACATAAACTTTATTTTTAATTGTTCCTCTGAGAAAAAAATCAAGAGACGTGAGGTCCGGGGATCTCGGCGGCCAATTAACTACAGGATTGTTTCGCCCAATTCAATAATTTGGAAAATTATTATTTAACCAGTTTCTTACGTTAAATACATGATAAATGGGTGCCTCGTTAATGTAATTGTTAGAATGTAATGTAATTATTAGAAAAATTATAATATAAATATCACAAATATCTGAGACACCCAGTAATTCAGCACCATAAAAATCGATGCAGTTTGGTTTAAAGTGGTGTTGGTCAAGAATCCGTTTTTAATTTTTCTCAAAAAAAAATCTTAATAGTACTTCTCGAAAGCCACAAAAGTTGACACAGTTGCCCATGATATTAGCAAAAAAACACGTGATACACTTTCTTATTGCCGTTTTCCGAGATCTATCCAACAAAAGAAAGTTTATGAAAATCGGTCCAGAGATATAAATTTTAATGGGGTGGTAAGTCCTTATCCTGGACACACCATATATATATATATATATATATATATATATATATATATATATATATATATATATATATATATATATATATATATATATATATATATATATATATATATATATATATATGTATATATAATCTAAAAATTAATGCCGGCCGCAGTGGTCTGGGGGGTGTTTTTCTTTTCTTCTGTCCGTCTTACTTCTGACCCTACACACTCACTTATATACACTCATATACACACACACACACACACACGTCCACACATATCCACACCTAAATGTCTGTGATTATTTCTAGGCAAGAGTGTAAAATCCGACAACCAATTACAGGTAGGCACATAACCCAGGGTTGATAGACTGAGGAGGGTGCTGACCTGGGTTTGTCGGTAGCTGATGACCGTGGTTCGGAACCCACGTTAAGCTGTAGGTCCAGTCGCTAAATGTCTTTAGATGCTGATGCGCCTCTAACCGTAAGTCCTTTCCTTTCTAAAAAATAATTTATTTTTTCACACATGTTGAGAACTCACATAACTAATAAAAAAGCAATTTCTTTCAAAATAACTGTGGTTATTGGAACTTTTGGGCTGGGGTGTATATTGCATCGAATGGGGCTAGTTTTGAAGGTGACGAAATAAATATTAATAAACAGGCAAGAATTTTTTGTTTAAGTTAAAAACTTTGGGTGATTTACAATGTTGTATTCGTGTCTTTTCAAAAAGGCAATGAACAACAACCAGACAAATAGTAGTTAATGAAATATTTTTTTTACGTGGCGTAGGTGGACGCACCGAACGTAGAATTCCAACAGAGGTAATTGAACTAGACCTCGCCGTTCCAACGTACGTACGGGCCTGTTCCCAGGCCGCTTCGTGAGAAACTAAAACCAACCCATTATGGTAAATGCACTGTTGTCTTTGTCCGGCCCTTAGCCAACAGACAGAGACGGCATAAACGAGGGTTAAACCAGTCCCGACGGGATAGACATATATTTAAATTATTTAACGGGCATAGAAGCTCGTCCATTAGGAAAGTGAGACAAGGTCGTCGAATAAGTGGAAGCTGGTATTAGAAAGTCTAGGCCTTGTTAGAAAAAGACGATGACGTATTTATGTTGCAGTTTCCCGCCTAATGAATCAAAAAGGAATTTTGAATCATCGTCTAACTGACATTGAACAGCGTGTAATTATAATGCGTATCAAAGACATACAGGGTACAGCACAATTTTATTGGCAGAAAATTAAAAATTCCAAAAAAATGTTTTGTATGTCTTTAGGTAGGAAATCGATCCATTTTAATTCTCATTTTCATGTATTCTGTTTTGTTTGTATTTACTCGGAGCCCGAATCTTCCTGCTTCTCTCATTGATCTTCGAGTTACATTTTTAATTTCTCCCGATTATCGTGTTATAATTGTTACATCGTCGGCGAAGGCTAAACATTGATGGATTTTGTCAAATATTAGTCATGTTCGACTTCTCCTCAACACAGCTTCCAACACTAGATTAAATAAGCAGGTAGACAATGGGTCTTCTGGTCTGAGACCCGATCTTACTTTGAAGGGCTTTGAATGTTGGCTATTTACTTTAACTAAGCTGACTGTATTTTCTATAGTTAGAGCTATTAGTTTTCTATTCACTCCAGTTCTCCCATTTCTTTTAGCAATTCCTTTCTGTCAATGGAGTCATAGGCCCGTTGGAAATCTATAAAGTGCATATTCATGTTTAAGCCTTGTCGGTAGTGTCTTTCCTGCAGTTGCTTTAGTAACATTGTCTAGTCTACTGTTGATCTGTAACTCTTAAAAACACATTGGTACTCTCCCACTAGATCTTCCGAGGTATCCCTTATCCGGGGATACTTTATAATATTTTGTACACCACTTTCAGCGACGCTATACCTCTGTAGTTGTCACATGATGTTCTATCCCCCTTCTTGTAAATTGGACACAATATCGCTCGTTCCCATTTCCTTGGCATTGTTTTCCTTCCTCCAGCATTGGTCTATTATTTCTGTAATTTCCTGTAGTAGCTTTGGGCAGCCATATTTTATCAGCTCTATACCCAACTTGAAGAGATTTACCACTAAACACCAAAACACTTTTTTGAACTGCTCGACGCACGTTTCGCTAACCATGATGATGAGGAATGAGATTAAATCATCTCCTGATGATGCTAACATGGTTAGCGAAACGTGCGTCGAGCAGTTCAAGAAAGTGTTTTGGTGTTTAGTGGTAAATCTCTTCAAGTTTAGTGCATCACACCAAAGGTTCAGCACGTGGTCTATTTGGTTTATTGTCCTGCCATCGGGTGAAATCCAAGTCCCTTTGTATATTTCTTTGTTTGCAAAACATGTGCTCTTAATTATCATGTCAGCCTTCATTGAAAACTCTATCAGTTTCTGTCCATTTTCATTCGAAATTTCGTGTTTACTGTGTTTTTCTATAGTAGACAAATATTCTTGTTCTTTGTCGATCTTCGCATTACCATCTCCCATAACTATCTTAATATCATAAGTTGGAATTTTGAGTGACTCCCGTAATACTTCTTCATAGAATTCTTCTTTCTCCCCCCCGTCCTTATGTATTATATGACTTTTATAAAAATGGAGTCGTACGTAGTTCAAGAAACTGGTTTGGTGGACGATAAAAGATCAATGTATAGACGTAGTGATTGTTCACAAGAGCATATTGATTTAGTACGTGAAAGTGTTGCTGAAGACCCAGAAATTTCTATTAGTCGACGTTCACAACAATTTAGACTCAGTGAATACACAACAGGATATATTTTATGAAAGGATTTAGCTCTGAAGTCATATAAAGTTCAAATAACACAGAGACTAAAGCCACTGGATCATTCAAAACGTCGTGCATTTGTCAACTGGATCAAAGAACAAACAGATGATTTTTCTCAAAAAACCCTCTTTTCAGATGAATATAATCATGTTAGCATTATCAGGAGAACATTTAATTTAATTCTAAAACTAAACTATGTTCTATTTATATAATAACCCTAATTAAGAGATGAAGAGATTAAATCATCATCATAGATAAGAGATTAAATCATCTCCTGATAATGTTCACATGCTTAGCGAAACGTGCGTCGAGAACTTGCGTCAAGAACTAAAAAAAGTGATTCGGTGTTTAGTGGTAAATTTCTTTGAGTTTAGTGTTTCACACTGAAGGTTCCAATAGAAAAATTGGTTCAACTAATACCTTAAGAAGCCAACATTCAAATAAAAAACTGAATTCGGTTCAATGAAAATAAACACGACGATGCGACGTTGCCAATATTAAGAAAATTTTCAACATTTTTACCTGTTTTCTTCGAAATAATTTTATTTGGATTCATGTTAGAAGGAAAATTTTTGTTCTAAACGATGTAAAGAATCATTTGTTAAATTTACGGAAGTTATTTCCTTTACACCCTATATATATACATATATATATATATATATATATATATATATATATATATATATATATATATATATATATATATATATATATAAATTTATGGAAGTTATTTCCTTTACACCCTATATATATATATATATATATATATATATATATATATATATATATATATATATATATATATATATATATATATATATATATATATATATGGAATTGCACAACTAAATACTAATAACTTTATTTATACAGGGTGTCTCACAAAACTGTGGAGTATAGTTATTGATTCTAAACATATTTCTTCAATGGTTTTACCGATATCCGCCATTTTGTAAAAAATATCGGAGTTGCAAACTCTGTTTTGCAGTGTCGTATATCATTTATTTTCTGATGAAGGATTATCATTTTTCGTAGCGATATTAATGCAACTATGACTTAACTCTTAATGCAAACTAAATTTGTCTACATTATACAGGGTGTCTAAATTTAAGTACTTAGACGAAGAAATCTACATGTCTACCATTTTGTGCAATACAAACTCTAAACCTATGTTTAAAAGAACTATTGACTGTAATGAGCATTGCCTCATTAACATTCATAAACATATTTCTTATTCTAATTTGCATGTCCTGTATTATGGTGGGTGGCATTTGATAAAATTGTTCTTTAACAAAACATAAGAAAAAATAAGAAAAATCCATAAGAAAAAATCTAGTTTTGTTAAATTCGGAGATCTAGTTGTCCTCGGTAAAAATGCTGAAAACTATCACCATTAACTCTATTTAAAAAACCATACCAGCTCACACATTAAGGGACCATCTATGCTGGTGATCTAAAGGGATAATGAATCTTGGATTTCCACTGCTGTAATAGTGGAAGTTATGTCGCTTGAGGTACCCATTTTTATGGAAAGTTCATCCGTGAATAAAACATATTTGAAAAAGTTATGTTCTCTATATTTGTTTTTTGTTGCCAAGTTACAAAATTCAAACCTTCGATCATTTTGATTTAGTTCTTGAACTAATTGTATATGATACGGGTGAAATTTATATTTCCTAATTATTCTGTTCGATCTGTTCGGTGTGGATTTTTTAATGCCTACCTCGTTTTCTATCGGCCTACATAAAATATGCGGATTTTTAATTACAGCTTGAAGAACTAAATATTCGTTTTCTTTACTCATAGGTCTTTTGTGCCTTTCCAAGTTTTTTTCGTAATCGACACATCAAGATCTTTCAAATCGCTCTTTCAGTCGTATAAACGCTAATGCATTAGGAAACCTTTGCGCATAAATTATTCTTGCTGAAAAAGAGTTTTGATCACTTGCACCCAAAACGTAGATCATGTTTATCAATTCCTCTGTACTAAACTTGAAGAGATTTACCACTAAACATCAAAACGCTTTTTTGAACTGCTCATCAGGAGAGGATCTAATCTAATCTTTAGATTAAATCATCTCCTGATGATGCTAACATGGTTAGCGAAGCGTGCGTCGAGCAGTTCAAAAAAGTGTTTTGGTGTTTAGTGGTAAATCTCTTCAAGTTTAGTATTTCACACCAAAGGTTTCAACAGAAGAATTGAATTCTTCTATAGAAAAATTAATTTTCGTTCTACTTTCTGTTCTAATAAACACCGTACTACACAATTTAACAGTTCACAAAGTCCAAATAATTGACCGTTTGGTTCATTTGTCTTTACGCCATGATTGTCTGGGGATGGTCTAATTGGATATTCACATTTTTGTTCGATAGTCAAAATAATAGATCATATAATATGTTTTCCTATTTAATTATGAAAGGAGTACATTATATATTTCTATATTATATAAAATCCGTTTAAAAGCTATACTAGAACAATATTTGCCATTTGAATTGAATTTTATAACGTTATTACTAAAACGTCTAAGGTGAATTCCATTAAAAACGAACGATTAAAAACAAATGTAAACATTTCGGAAATTATGACAGATACACATAGGACATGTGTAAAAAAATAGAAGTATTTTGTCCTAACAATATTGTAAAACAATAAAATACTAGACACCCTGTATAACGCAGAGAAATTTTGTTTGCATTAAAAGTTAAGTCATAGTTTCAATATTATAATTATACCAAAAATAATAATCCTACATCAAAAAATTCATTATATATGACACTACAAAATATAAACCTGCACCTCCAATATTTTTTAGAAAATGGCGAATACCGTTAAAACCATTGGGCTTAAGTATAGGACATGTTTTACGAAATATGTTTAAAATCAATAGCAGAATGCAAAAATGTATGAAGATATATGGTGTTCGATAAGAAAAAACAAAACACCCTGTACAAATAAAATTAATTTTAAATTTTGCAGTCTATGTAGTTGTACAACTCTTATACCGGAACTTTTTATCTATCTTCAGCCATTATCAAGATATCAAGCGTTATCGCACAATTGGGACACCGTGTATATATATAATACAAAAATACAAAAAAACAAAATACTATTTTTGTATCGTTTGTTGAGGGTCATGATATAAGTCATAAGGGGATAAGGTCAAAATAATCCCATCAGTGCAATATGAAAAAACATATATTTCTTGGGCCCTATAAGTATTCAATTTAAATAAAAGTGTCAGCCTACTAGGCTTTTTTTCTCTCGAGATGGGACTGTAAACGATGAAAAATTGATCCTCCATAACAACGTCAAACGAAAAAGGGATCGTAAGGCCAGCGAGATGAACCATCATTAACCAGTCCGAAGGTCGCTTTATACCTAAAAAAGGTAGCATTTTACGTCTCGTGGGATCGAGAGGGTCTCATTCGGTATAAGTTTTTACGAAGCAACGTGACGATAAAGTTAGAGGAATATATTTTTTTCTGTCTGTGTCGAAGGTGTTTGACAAAGAAAGAAAAAATAATTTTAAAAATGGTGAGGAAGGAAATCCATTCTAATAAATAAACAGAGGCAATTCGTCCATTAACTACAAAATATAGGTTTTCTTCATCTTGGTTTCTATTTTTTTTTCCAAATTAGATTGAAAAGAAAAGCATTCTGGGTTGTATAATAGGAATCTATATCATATCATAATAAAACTACTATAATTCTAAATTCGAAGAGATTTATCACTAAACATTAAATCACTTTCTTAAACTTCTCTACGCACGTTTCGCTAACCATGTTAGCATCATCAAGAGATAGTTCAATCTGATTGAATATATTAAACATATTGTGTATGTATAATATATTCAGATATATATATATATATCTATATATATATATATATATATATATATATATATATATATATATATATATATATATATATATGTATATATATATATATATATATATATATATATATAACTATATATATATATATATATATATATATATATATATATATATATAAATATATATATATATATATATATATATATATCTATATATATATATATATATATATATATATATATATATATATATATCTATATAGTTATATATATATATATATATATATATATATATATATATATATATATATATATATATATACATATACATATATATATATATATATATATATATATATATATATATATATATATATATATATAGTTATATATATATATATATATATATATATATATATATATATATATATTATATATATATATATATATATATATATACAGTAATGTCTGCTTATAACGAATTAATTTATAAGGTACGAACTAAAGTATCATTAAACGCGTGTTGTTTTTTTCGCCAATAACAAACTTTCGGATAAAGCGAACCCAAATTTTTGGAATAATTGCAAAACATTTTTGCTAATTATCAAGTGGTATTTTACCGAATAAACGGGGGATTCCATTCTTTAAAGAGAATGGAATCCCCCAAACCAGAAATAATTCATTTAAAAAAGGATTATTTTCTAGAAAAATTAGCTAAAGTACCATTTTTCTACTCTATTTGTATCATTTCTTTATGATATATGACACTGCAAAACAGAGTTTGTAACTCCGATATTTTTTATAACATGGCGGATATCGGTAAAACCATTGGGTTAGGTTAGGTATAGGACATGTTTCAAGAAATTTGTTTAGAATCAATAATTATACCCCACAGTTTTGTGAGACACTCTGTATAAATAAAATTAATTTTAAATTATGCAGCCTATTTAGTTGTACGACTCTTATACTTAAACTTTTTCTCTATCTCCAGCCATCATCAAGATATCAACCGTTATCGCACTATTGGGACACCGTGTATATATACATACAAAAATACAAAAAAACAAAATACTATTTTTGTATCGTTTGTTGAGGGTCGTGATATAAGGTATAAGGATAAGGTCAAAATAATCCCATCAGTCCAATACGAAAAAACATATGTACATATATTGCCAAAGTCAGTTGGCAACACTGAAGCAAGTCTGTGTATTGAATTTGATAAAGACCGCACTAAAATAATCGCAATTTTTTTGTAAGTTTTAATTTTTACTCTTCTGTTCATTCCAGGTTGAGTCGTCTCCAATTTAGAGAAATAAAGACAAAATATTGGAAATATGCCGAAATTTAAATGTTAATAAAAAGCCCACGAATTCTGAAGTTGATTAGGGAGTTTTGAAATGGTTTTCTCAGCAAATAAATAAAAATATAACCATTAAAACTGGAGTGAGACAAGGGGATGGACTCTCGCCACTCTTATATAACTGTGTTCTAGAAAAAGTAATACAGGAGTTGTGTGAAAAAAAGTCAGTCCTGAATATTGACCAGCCCATTAAACTGGGGAGAACCAACATCAAAATTGATTGTCTGGCGTTTGCTGATGATTTAGCAATTTTGGCTCAAGATGTATTAGCGGCACAGAAACAGATTGAAATCCTAAAAGAAACAGCAGAAAAGGTAGGACTCCAAATTCCTTTTGAAAAGACACAATACATGACCTGCAACAAACTAAGAATACCATTTCTAAAAACAAAATATGGTAACATCAGACGAGTTTCTCAATTCAAATTCAAAAATTCAAAAAAGTGGCCAATAAAGGTAGGTATCAAAAAATGGAAACGGCATTGAGACTTACACAAAATATTTACAACAAAAAATGCATATCTAAAAACACAAAACTGAGACGTTACAACACAGTTATTAAGCCAGAATGTCTATATCGGGCAGAAACGTTCATTTTGAATAGAAAGAGAGACATCGAAGAGATTGAAAAGAAGTAAAGAAAAATCATAAGAAAAATCTTAGGCCCCAAACAAATAAATAGCACAACATACCGACTTCGAGAAAACCAAGAAATCAAACAATACACAGATATACATAGCGATATAAGAAAAAGAAGACTTAAGTTTTACGGACACATAAAACGGATGAATCCGAGTAGGCTAACTAGATAAATAGTCGAATTTTATGAAAATAGGAGAAGAGTTAAAGTAGAAATAATTAAACGGATTGCTGCAATTAAGGAGGACCTAATATCAGCAAATATCACACAAAGTGAAATTCAGGATAGAGACTGTTTTAGACACAAGGTTAACGTTTGGAAGGTTGGCCAGAGAGAAAAATGTAGGAAGACTGGAACAACTTGGTCTGACGAAAGGAAAAAAGCTCATAGCGAAAGCATGAAATTAGTATGGGCGCAAAGGAAGGCTAACAACAACAAACACCTCTAATTGTACTTCGCGTGGCCCACCAGGGCCCATACGTGAATAATAATAATAACCATTAGAGGCACTGTATTGCTATTGCTATTGAACGCTAAAGATTTCGGAAAGAAGATTTTCAAAAATGAACAGTTTCAAAAATGAAGAAGTTTAGTAGAAGCTGGACCGAGGTTTAAAAAAAGACATTGTATAATCAGTAGAAACATTGTCGGAGAATCTTCTGCATGTGACATGGATGTTGTAGCAGACTGGCTCAACCACTAAAAAAGACTTCAAGGATGAGGACATATTCAATGGAGATAAAACCTGTACAGGTAGAAAGCTTTCCAAAGAAAGAATCACTGTGTTCGTTGTAGCAAAGTTAACAGGAACAGAAAATTGGTAATTGGAAAATCTAAAAGCCCTAGATGTTTTAAGAATGTTATACATTTGCTAGTAAATTACAAATCCAATGAAAGAGCATGAAATACCTCGAAAATTTTTGCAAATGAATTGCGGGAATGGTATACTGAGTTACGCCATAAAAATAGACGAATCATAATCTTAGTGGACAACTGCCCAGCTTATCCAGATGTTAAAAATTTGGATAGCATCGAGTTAGTGTATACGCCAAACCAAACCATCAAAGATGGTTTAAGTTTTCACCATTAATCTTTATACTATCCTGTTCCCATAACATCCGCCACCCAAAGCGCCCGTAAGCGTCTCCCAAGACCTGTTTCTGGCTTTAAGCCATCATCAGTTCAGTTGGGTTCAAACTGGATGCCTGAAGAACGGATGAAGGAACGACTAAAGCCATGACCACATAAATCGGCTTAAAGCCAGAAACCGGAGACGCTTGCTGGCGCTTTGGGTGGTGGACGAATATATATATATATATATATATATATATATATATATATATATATATATATATATATATATATATATATATATATATATATATATATATATATATATATATATATATATATATATATATCGAGCTTCTCGAGAGGCGGTAGATTTCTTTAACACCGGAATTCAAAAGCTTGTTGAGCGTATGAGAAATGTTTGAGCAAAAATTGAAATTATGTAGAACCGTATATAAAAGTAGGTTGAATATGGAAAACAAATATTTTAATGATATTTATGATATTTATGTATTTTTCTTCTTACTAAAAAAACGGATTTTATTCCTCGTATAACGAGAGTTTTTGTCGGTTATCTGTACAAATAACGTTAAAAATTAAATTAGAACACTCTGTATCAGTCAGCTGGTTAATTATTTCTCCATTTTTCCACTCAGATTCTCCGGCTTCGAGTGAATCCAAGTATGAACGTGGCTTACTCAACACATGCATAGTTACGACATCGCCAACAGTGAAAGTTCGAAACCGTATTACTTGATATACCGCTATTGTTGGTAATATTAATTATTGTAATAATTCGTTTAGAGGCAAGTTAATTTTATCTCAACATATACCCGTAAAGCGCGTTCGAGAAAAAAATAAATAAATAAGTGATATCAAATTATTCCGTATTCTGCATTTTATTGTACCGTTTCCTTCTTTGTAATAACGGTTTGAAAAATTAAGTATGTTAAACTGTGTAATTACATGTAAGAGATCTAGATAATGATGAAATAATCGTCTTTGGACAGTGTTGTTTCCTGTTTAAATAGGAATCGTGCGGTTTTAGAGAGAATCGCATTTGTGAAGTCTTCACGTATTACCACATATTATTTATTTAATATTTTTTACATACTTTTGGCTGATATAGGGTTATTCGAAATATTAAATACAATAATTTTTGTGTGAACATCAATAGTTTATATTATAATATAATTTTCAACGTTATTCGCCCACCACCCTGACAAACTTTCTATTCCCTTGTTTTAAACTGACGTTGATTTTGAATAAAAATATTCTTCTAAATTAATTTATATAATAATAAAAAATTAAATATTAATTAAAATAATAATTTTTCTAATGGTGAAATTGAATGATATAAGTTTATAACTAATCATTTTGCAAAAAATAACAAAACGTATTTTATTTCTGACAATTTAAACCAATATCAATAATTTTGAGAAATTAAATTTATTATAAAATTTTATAGAATTTTTAATTTAAAAATCCGCGACAAAAATACTATCGAACAACTAGAAATCTGTTTTACCACGCTAGTAAGATGACTTCTAAGCCACTATGAAATATTCATTGCACGATGTATTGCAGAGAACTCACCTGTAACCCCCCCCCCCCCCCCCCCACACACACACAATTGTCGAGGAATTAATCTTGCCAGCAGGTAAAAAGGTTTAAGTTAAAAACTGTTCTTCAGCTATACATACTTAAGTAATGTGTGAATGATTGTAGCGTGTTCACATATTTTTCTTTTTTTGTTTTTTTCGCCGCCGTCTAAAACTCAAAAAATATGAAAAATATCTGTTCTTATGTAAATAAAGAATCACTGGGTAAAAAACAAAAAACCAAACGGAGATAAATTTCTCAGTGATTCTTTTTTGTTTGTACTAAATTTGCCTATCGAACAAAACTTAAAAAAATATAAAAATGTTCTAAAATAAATACAAACTTTTGAACGTTAACATTTCGGGAGGTCTTCTCCTCCCGTTTTCAAAACGAATCTAAAAAATAAATTATATTAACTTCTATATATAATGCAAAAATAATATAGTAAATATATAATTTGTGTATGTCAATGATACTTACATTATCATTACTTAATGATACTTACATTATTGTCAATGTAAGTATTATTGATATCCCCAAAAATATATTTACTTCCTATCTTATATTATATATATATATATATATATATATATATATATATATATATATATATATATATATATATATATATATATTATATATATATATATATATATATATATATATATATATATATATATATATATATATATATATATATATATATATATATATATATATATATATATATATATATATATATATATATATATATATAAATTAATATAATTTATTTTTTAGATTCGTTTTTATAACGGGAGGAAAATACATTAACGTTCAAAAGTTTGTATGTATTTTATCATTTTTAAAAATGTTGTTCGTTAGGGAAATTTATTACAGAAAAGAATCACTGAGAAATTTGTCTCCGTTCGGTTTTTTGTTTTTTACCCAGTGATTCTTTATTTACATAAGAACAGATATTTTTGATATTTTTTTGAAATTTAGATCGTGGCGAAAAACCCAAAAAACGAAAAAAAGGTATATATACTGTCAGCTATCAGCAGGAATGTTCCTTTGAGTAACAATTCAGTGCAAAGAAGAATAGATAAAATAGCTAAAAACTGTGATTAAATATTATTATGCTATTACTTAAAGAATTGCAAATTTTCTATTCAACTTGATGAATCAACTCTACTAAATAACGAAGCTCTTATCAGACGTTCTATTCATAAACGAAGAAAAAAATAATCAAAAGCTAAAAATTTGGAAACCGAGGGAGATATTTAGTACCAGGGACAAGTTTTTTCAGGAGACAGAAATTCCTGTTGGTAATATTTTGTCAGCTGCTACTGATGGTGATGGTTTCACAGTGCATTTGAAACAAGCAGTACCAAATATATTACCAAATATAGTACCAAAAAAACTGAATGAAAGCAATTCATTGAACGATTCAATTTGGCCATATTTGTAGTGAAAATGATGAAGACTACAATCGCTTGCTGTTGTACATAGAAGATTATTGGCTCTTGAAAACGGAAAACAATAAAAAACGTTATAGCTGCTTTTTTGAGGGAAAACTTCTTCCGATAAAACGAAATCTAGGTAGACGTGAATACAACCCCTTTCCCACATTATCAGCAGTCCCTAAAAATATTCAAAGCTGAGGTTTTGGAGGTAAAGAATTAGCTAGGCCATTCATCAATTAATAGTTAATATATGAATTGGTAAGCAGATGCCTGAAGAGTGGTAGTAGATAGGAATATGGTCATTGTTATAAGTATATGGATCCTAGGTATTGGCGAGTATCAGATTTTCGTGCTATTGAAACCCTATACAGGAGGTAAAATATGGAGTTTTGCCCTGAAAAATTGTTTACTGTAATAAATGCTGGAGGGGCCAAGCCCCAACACCCTCCCTGACGAGCCGCCGCTGGCAAATAACAGGATCGAAGAAACCAATAAGAGAGATCTATGATGAAATAAAGATGAAAGGCAAAAGAACAGATCTAGAAATAAATATAGACAAAACAAAAGTGGTTGAAAAGAGTACTAATCCAAAACGAAAACAGAACTGAATAATTGAAGCTGTGAATGAATTTAATTATCTGGAAAGTAAGCTAGATGAACATAACATAAAAGGAGATATCAGAAATCGCATCATGACGGACACCCCCATAGGAAACTACCTATGGGGCGTCCTGAGTTCGGAACTTCATTCGTGCTCGTTCGAACATCTAGAAACTCAATAAACCACTTACGAACCATAAAATGTGAGGGATCAGAGTCCCCAAAATAGCATATCTGCTTTCGATCGCCGTAAAAATGAAACTGAATGTCAGATCAGTTTGAAATTTATGGACCGTTACTAGAAAAGAAAGTTTCTAGTAGCTTAAAAATTACACTGATGATACCAAAGACTCAAAACAGATCTTAATCTGCTCGCAAACTACCACAATAATCAGTAATCAGCTTCTGATTTTAAAAACCCTGAGCTCATCGAACCTTGAAACCAGATCAAATCTACAAATAAAAAAAAATATGTAGTGATCAAATCGATCGAAAGTTTCGTGCGAGAATTATCGAAGCATAAAATTTGTTTAATTTTGCTTCTATGATTGTGTTGTCGTTTATCGAACGAATTTTACTTTTGCGATGTAAATAATAATTCGCAGGAAGTAATACGAATTAATTCGAATGTTAATTTAGACAATACATGAATAAAAATACATCAATTTCATGTTGGATATTTTTTGCGAACGTTATTACGCATTGTTTGATCGATTGGAGCGAAACAGACGGATTCTTTTTATTTCATTTTTCCTGTATGATTAAATTGTTAATTCAGGAATCGATTGTGGATTGTTCTTATAGACCTGGCGTTTCAAGTAGCCCCAAATAAAATAGCCCAACAGTGTCAAATCACATGATCTTCGTGGCCAATTAACAATACTGTTTCTTGCAATTATTCGTTAAAGAATTTCTTCTCTTTATGAATCAGTTGTTTCATTAGCAGAGTGTGGTGTAGCGCCATTCTGTTGGAACCACATATACTTTAATTCAGTCCACAAAAATCAAGTTATCATCTCTTGTTATCGAACACCATTCACAGTTACAGGTTTATCAGCAGCATTGTGAAAGAAATACGGCCCAACTACACCTTCTGACCATATTGCTGACTAAACAGTGACTGGTTTAGTATGTAAAGGTTTCTCATGAATTAATTGTGGATTTCCCTCACCCCATGATCCAGTGGCTTTAGTTCCTGTAATATTTGAACCCTATTTGCCTTCACAGTTAAATTCTTTCGAAAAATACGCCATATTGTGGATTCAATGTGACCTGCGACGTAAAATAGATCCTCTACGATAATCCAAAGAGGCGAAAACCATGAGTTAATCCAGGTGAGCCATCAATCAGTACCGCCATACCAAATATCCCCGCCAAAATGTTGCTGGGTAAGATCAGCTTGACGTCATGCAGTATGAGATGCCCCGATCTGGTCAAAGGGTCTCTGGGGGCCATAATCAGGAGCAACTAATTTGTGGTAGTGACGCTCTGGAGGAAAAAGGCCTTATACAAGGGAAGAAGGGAACTCATTTCACACAGCAAAAACATATTTTGGAAATCATCACCGAGTTGGGGAGGCAGATCAAAAAGGTTTAGAGGTTTTCGGGTTACAGGCGCATCAGCAACTAAGGCTATATAGCGACCGGACCTACAACGTGAGTTCCGAATCACGGTCATCATCCACCGAAAACCCAGGCCAGCAGCTATCTATCAACCCTTAGTTATGTGTTTATCCATAAATCAATCAGGAAGACTACCGATTGGCGAGTAACTAACAGAACACTTCTCAGAAGGCACCCGGCCTTACCCAGCCTTTAACTGGCGTGACTGAGAGGATTGGCGTTGTCGGATTTTACTCTCTTGCCTAGAAACAATCACAGATATTTAAAGATATGTGTGTGCGTATGTGTATATGTGAAAGTGTATATTTGTGTCTGGGTGGGGGGGGGGGGGGGATAGGAAATAAATACAGACAGAAGAAAGAAAGAAAGAAAAACAACCATCTGAACGCTGGAATAGAACCAACAGAGGTTCACAATTTGGCACAGCAGCGAGATGCTTCTGGCAGATTTCATTCTTTCCGATTCCTGCAACATCATCTAGTTGATAGCCAATTCACATCTACAGAGGAAGTCGAAGAAACCATCAAGTTTTCGATCTGAGATTTGATAGATGCGTAAAAAGTGAGGGAGATAACTTCGAAGATTAAGCTTGCACTTCCTTTTTTAAAAAATATATGTCAATTATAGTTAAAAAAGGCCTAGCATTAACTTGAAGATTTAATATAATTAATAACTTTAGAAAACATGATAATGTACATACCTTTTAACAAAAAAGCAGTAGAACATGCGAACAAACACCTTTACAGGAAGTTAATAGAGTTGGTTGAAAAGAACAAATATATATATATAGATATGGATATAGGTACGTGATCGGGCAAAAAAAGCAGAGACTAGTAAATTCATTGTACAGCAAATAAAAGCCCGATAATATGAAAACTTATAAGTAGCAAAAACGTCCAAAAAGAACCGTCTTTTATATTTAGCTTTTGATGTAGCGTGGCCATCCCTAACTTGCGTGACAATTGGTTGCCTACTGGTGAAAACAACATTCACATATTACCTTTGTGCAGATTGTGAGTAAACGCCAGTTAAAAAAAAGAATTCCACAAAGAAGGAACTTGTTTTAATACAACAATATAGTTCTGTTTGCGTTAAATTAAAAAATCAGTCACAGATGTATTTTTAAAGAAGTGCAAACAATCACGTTCGGGTTTTTTTAATGCTACAAAATAATCAGGCCACTTTCATGTTAACTTTGACAAAAAGTTATTGCTTTTGACAAAAACATGGATATATATGTCTCTGTTCAAGTCTGTCAAAATTTTATTGGCTTTAGCGGGGATCCTTTGGAGCTTATTCATTCAATATAATCCTCTTCAACTTGAATTACCGTCCCAAAGTTTAGTAAACCAGCATTATGAATCATTCAACAATTTTTCAGGAATTTAATAAAGAAAATTCAACACATTCTAGCGTCTGCAAGCCTTTTGAAACATCTCATTATCAAAAAATAAAAATGCAAATACTGTTTCAACGGCGCCCTGCAGAGATGCGAACAGCACTTAATGCTGAACAGCTGAATGCTGAAATGCTGATGCTGAACAGCACTTAACGGGTGTTGCGGTTAATAATTAAACAAGGGTCGGTTCACAGCCTAATATCTTATGTAATTTTGTTGTTATGATAGTACCTTTCAAAACGTCACTGATGTTTAAACGATTTCGAGTTAGCGTCATTATTTTTCGTGTGGTAAACATGTCGAGTTTCGAGCCAAATAAAGAGTATCTGCGATAGTTTCTGCTTTTCTTTTTCAATCAAAAAAAAACGCGAGTGAAAGCCGTCGTATCCATGTGCATTATGGTGACGATGTCCCAATGCAAGACGCTTATGGGCGATGAGTTAGACGATTCAAAAGTGGTAATTCCAATTTGAGAAACAAAGACCGCCAAGGTCACGATACAAAAACTGAAAATTTGATGAATTACAAGAATTGTGGGAAGAAGACGATATGAAAACTCAACAACAAATGGCAGAGAGGTTAAATGTTGGTCGTCGAACCACTTGTTATCATCTGCATGCCATGGGAAAGATCCAGAAAGCAGGAAAATGGGTATAACATCAGCTGATGGACAAACAGATGAAAAAGCGAAAAACGATGTGCGAAATTTTGCTTTCTCGGCATGAAAAAAAAACTTTTTTGCATAGAATCGTGATTGGACACGAAAAATGGATTTATTTCGAGAGCCCAAAACACAGAAAATCATGGTTGACCCAGGATAACCATCAACATCGACCGCAAGACCGAATCGTTTTGAAAAGAAGACAATGCTGTGTATTCGGTGGGATCAGAAGGGTGTGGCAACCAGAATGGGCTACAAGACCCGTAAAAGTGATTTTACAGCTCGACAACACCCCATCACCCCAAGTGAAAGCGGTCAGAGATACTATTTCTGCGCTTGGGTGGGAACATTTGGCATCTTCGGTGCTCACTGTCGCGAGGTTCGTGACTGTCTGAGAGAGATCGGTTTGCCGTGTAATATTTATGTCTTCTGGCCTCGGTCTTAGTCGGTAGCGATTGGCTGGCACTAACGCTAGCTCCGCCCCCTGAGGCGCTTGCAACGTCTTTGTTTCTAGTCGTGCTCTGGATGTTGTGCTGTCCGGGTCAGCTGGTCTAAGAACGCTTTTTCACGTTGGCGGCAAGTGTAGAGCGTCGTCTCTCTTGTTTAGACTTCCTTGCTTTTCGATCTCTAGAGCTTCTCTGATCAGGCGTGTCTAAAAATGGTTTATGTTGGCTATCTCATTGCAATCATCAAAGTTAATTTTGTGGCCTGTTTCTAGTTGGTGTTGGAATAATGCCGATGTTGTTTGCTTATTCCGTATGCTTGTTTTGTGTTCCTCAATTCTGGCAGATATTTTTCGGTTTGTTTGTCCGATGTAGATTTTGTTACAGCCTGGGCATGGGATGCGGTAAACTCCTTGATTTTCTAGTCTGACCTTGTCTTTCGGGTTTCTCAAGGATGCGCGTATTGTTCGGTGAGGTTTGTATGCTGTCCTTATTTTATGTTTTGTTAAAAGTTCATCTTTTAACCTTAAAAGTTTTGAAAGGCAGGTATTGAAAAGTCCCGTCTCAATATTTATCCTATGTTTCCCTATATTTATACTAATAGAAAGTAAAACAAAAACTATTAATAATCTGTAAAGTAAATATTCCAGAGATAAGAGGTCGGTTTCTACAATATAATTCATGCTTGGCTCACGATTTACTAGAAATATGTGAAGTGATACCAGTGAAGTAAAAAATATATTTCTCAAGTAACCTGCACGCATTAGTAGTTTTAAAAAAATGTCTCATTACCTGCCCAATCTGATATTACTTGTTGAACTACAAAAAAGATGAAAGTGGTTCCTACCGATGTTCGTAAAAAACTAAGAAAATATTTAGAAACAGCCGTGAAAAAAAATCTTGGATATTTGCAAGTAAAAGATATTGTTAAAGTACTTGAAAAATAAGAAAACAATTTCACAATAAGTGAAATATTCATATATTTCACTTATGCAACAATCACAAGTTGGAAGGTGGAAAAAAATTTGAAAAATTACGTGTCATATGCAATTCTAACAGTGTAGTAATGCATACTTAGTTAATAAAGTACGAGCGAACCTATCTAAGACTTGAAATTCGGTAATTATGACACAGTATATATAATCGAACAACTATGCTCAAAATTTGAACATTTTTCGCCGACTAGTTTTTTAGAAAAATGATATGAAAAATGTATCTTCTACACAGCCTCTTATGGTAGAATAATTTCCACCACGAATTTTTCTATTTTTTCACTATTAATCTTCCAACTTTATAGAATAAAAAACATCACACGATAAAGTTTAATATTTGCTGAATGTTATTATATGCGAATAATAGGGGTTACCGATATAATTATTTAAATAATTGAAGTCAAACTTTTGATTACTAATAATTAAACACTCGAAACAGGTATGGTAACATCGTGCAACCACTTAAAAAAAAGACACAGAGTTATAGCTAAAAAAGAGATTTCTATGTATGACATTTCTGAATTTGAGGTTAAAAAAGTTATTTTTCTTACAAAATTTACCTTTGCATCTAGATTGCATATTTATTAATAAAAATTTTCCATCCTGTAGAGTCAAAATTGTCATACAAAAAATTTAATTATTTTTTTAACTTAATGCAGGTATTAGTGAAATAATAACTGATTTTTTCAGAAAAATCGAAATATCTCTTGACATGTCAGAGATATCGATTTCAAGTTTTCACTGGATGATTCCTCTTTAAATTACCTTTCTAGCCATGTAATAAAAGCTGAACCATTCCATTTGAAAAAACTGAACAAAACTTCAAAAAACTATTGTTAAATGTAACGCCACCTCGCGGCTTCATTTATAAACTAAATAATTTATCTTCCAGATTATCTGATTGTCCCAGCAATTGCTTTTTAAATGAATCCAAATTGAGGAAAATCGGTTAAGGCAAACGGACATTAGACGGCTTTTTATCTCAATAGGTAAAACTCCCCCCCACTTCTTTATTCGCGAAGTTACGACAAAATGTCATAAAACAAAGTTGTAGGAGACAGTTTGCTAATTATAACCGAGAATTTTTCTTACTCGGTTAACACTTGAAAATACACAAAAAAATGATTTTTAAAAATGTTTAGCTCGTCACGACCTCTTGCGGTCGTTTTAGAAGCTTAAAAATATTTTTGGTGAATTTCTCATGATCATTTTTAGTACAATTTTTTTTCCCCAAGGCTGTGGGATAAATAGTTTTTAAGATACGGCCGCGATCCATCCTTAATGGGACACCTGGTATATATATCTAATATTTTCACGGATGGTCTATGTTTCTAAATCATTCCGGGGAGTGAAAATATTAAAATATTTTCTGTGCTGCGGTGTTGCCAAATCACCTCTTAGCTAATACCAAATCTGTTTTTTTTTAATGGAATACCCTATATAATATTACATTTTTAGATTATGTGAGGCATTTTGAAACTTTTTTATGTAACATATGCTATGCCTATCTTGAGCCGTTTCGGAAATAAAAATTTTTTTTTGGGTTTGGATGAGCAGTAGCCTATCGCCCCAGAGCTCATTCGAAGCACTGCATTCGAGCTTTTAACATCGGTTAAGTACTGTACATTCGCGGAACTCTCCGTTCTCTGTCTCTGTTAGACAGTGACCTCACTCTTTCGTTTGCGCATCTCAGAGGCCAAGCTAGGTTGGTTGAGCTGTACATAAGTATCTAAAATTTCAAATCTTTACTTTAAGTTGTTCTCCATAAACGTCTAATGTACCATTCACTGTGAATCACCCTGTATATATTTTAAATGTAAATACAAATCCGCTGTTGTCACGTCTTTTTTGTCGAACCTTTTTATAGATAAATAATAATTTATCATTAATTATAAAATTTGTTTCAGTATTATAAATATAAATTGTAAATTTCTGTAACTATTTTAACTTTTAGGAAGACAGAACAATTTTATCATTATTTTGACTCATAAGTATCGCTTGCACTTTTATACATTCGACACTTGGTGTGATTAGAAAATTAGTAAATAAATGTTGTTTAATTGAATATGTCAAGAGTACGAGTATGTGGGGAAAATCACGGAACTTAAATTTAAAGAACACTATTAGCGTCATCTATTGAAATAATATTTAATCTGAAGGCTGTATATCTCCTCTATAAAACGAGACCACCATCATTAGAATAGATCAGCGGTTCAGCGGACAGTACCTTTTGTAACTTCGTCGCAAAAACACTATGGAACAAAGAGCTAGTATTAAATTTTGTTTTAAGGTAAAACTTTTACACAAATATTTATACAAATACAAATTTTATACAAATATTTTTTTATAAATTGAAAAAAGGTTATGGTTATCCGCTACACGTGTGTTCGAGTAGTATAAGCGATTCCAGGAAGGTCGTGATGCTTTGGAAGAGGATCCAAAGCTAGGCCGGCCAAAAAAAAAAAAATTGTGATAAGTTGATGGAAAAAGTACGTGAAATGATCGTCTACGATGCTAATTCGACTGGTTAGGTGGATAGTGGAGGAATGATGATGG
Source organism: Cosmopolites sordidus (assembly GCA_031761425.1). Lineage (NCBI taxonomy): Eukaryota > Metazoa > Arthropoda > Insecta > Coleoptera > Curculionidae > Cosmopolites > Cosmopolites sordidus. The sequence goes on from JARFXV010000234.1 coordinate 21,802, forward strand.
ATGAGAACCGAACATCGAGTGCCGGGAAATTGGTTTTTGTTGCAGAATAATGCACCATCTCATAGAACAGTCGCTGTTCGTGAATTTTTGGCGAAAAAACAAGTCTGTGTGCTTCAGTATCCTCCATATTCGCCTGATTTATCTCCATGTGAGTATTTCGTGTTCCCGAAACTCAAACTGGTCATGAAAGGAAAGTTTTACGACAGTGTTATTCAAATCCAAGAAGCCGTGACCAGAGTAATTGAGGTAATTACGAAAAACCGACATAAACAAATCTAGGCTAGCACTGATTGAACGGGCCCAGCGATGTATTGACGCGGAAGGGATGTATTTTGAATAAAAAGAAATAATTTTAGGATTTTTTTTTTATGTAAAAAGTTCCGTCATTTTCCTGACATACTGCATATGACTAAACATACTGATAAGCAGTGACCTTGCCCGAAGTCGGACAGAAATCGGCTCTCTGCTTATCATGGCCGGAAACTTATCATATATCAGGCTGAAAACTTTGCGACTGACCCCCGTACTTCTTAAAATAATCCAATAGTTCTCTACAATAACGTTTGTAAAACTGAATCGGTCCAAGTCTGTAGGCGACAATATAATGACGGTCCTGAACGTGTGCCCACATGTTGAACGCGAATCAACAGTTCCAAAAGAAGTGGGATCGAAATATATTGATTTTCTAATTAAAGCGAACGAAACTGTGTCCATTATACGTAAATTGAGGCGGTTTTTGTTGTCTGATGAAGGAAAAAAGTGTTGTGGGGGCGGCCTCTTTATAATTTGATTTATGTACTCACTAAATAAAAAAAAATGCTGCCAGGGTTGGAATTATAAATTTTATTTGTTTCTAACTATAGGGTGGGGTAAATGTCAGGCTACCATTTTCAATTATTTATATCTTTTAAAAGAAACACGATAGATTTTTTTTTCTATATGTTTATCTCGTTTTTAAATTTTAAGTTAATTAATTTTTGGAAATTATGTCAATAAAATGTGGGATCATTTTGTACCCTTTTTATTACATTTCCAGTAAATTTTATCAACATATCTGGTGTTTATGCAGGGATTTCAGAACGGATGTTATCCTTGAGTTTCTATATGGTTTGGGACTTATTTATGAGGATCTTTTTCTTAAAAAATTCCCATAAAAATAATCCTGAGACAAATCAATGTTGCATAAAAACTGTAAATTTGATACAGTATTGTACATATATCAGGCCGGAAATTGTTTAATACAGTACTATAGGCAACAGGTCTTTAATAATTTGATTCTTACTGAATCTTGGCTGGACTTGACTGGATTACTTGGACTTACTGGAGCAAGTGCAAGTCACTACTAATTCCCAATTGTACACCACTTTGCTCCACCCATGCAATATTTTCAGCTCTTTGCACTGTTCTTGACCCTCTGATGCGAGGCCTATCCCCAACTATACCGAATTCTTGAAATTGCTTTATGAACGAAATTGTTGTTTTGTAAGGCGCTGAATGTTTAGAATATTTTCGCTTCATCTTGAGTTTCAATATTTTTTTAATGAAAGTCAATTTCACTCCGTCCTTTTATCATGTAATTATCAGTAATAAAATTTGCACGTTTGCATTACACAACTGGCAAATCCAAACTATTACAAATATCATGAAAAAACTGACGCGAAACGAAAATGAACAGAATAGATTGACTGCAAGCATATATATATATATATATATATATATATATATATATATATATATATATATATATATATATATATATATATATATATATATATATATATATATATATATATATATATATATATATATATATTAGCATTACTAGGAGCCATATTAGGCTATAGAGCCATATTAGGACTAGTGGTTTGTAAGACGTCAGCCTTACGATACGGCCGTTAATGTGGAGCGAGTTTGAATCCCGTACTAGGTAAATAAGTTTTTCTAAAAATTCTAGTAAATGTTTCTAGGTAAGAATGCAAAATCTGACAAGGAATCATCCCTCAGTTACGCCAGTTCGAGGCTGGCTAAGGCCGGATGCCTTCTGAGAGGTTTTCTATATTGGTCACTCGCCAGTCGGTAGGCTACTCGAGATACTTTCGGTTAAGCACAAAACCAAAGGTTGATAGCCCGAGGGGGGTGCTGACCGGGGTTTTCGGTAACTGATGATCGTTGTTCGGAACCCAGGTTAAGCTGTAGATCCAGTCGCTAAATAGCCTTTTCAGTTGCTGATGCGCCTCTAACCTCAAAACTTTACTTTACTTTATTAGAATTACTAGGTTCTCGGGTAGAACCGCGTTTTAGATTTGAAAAATCTCGACGTTTCGGCTTCTACTTTGAAGCCATTTTCAAGAGAATCTGAAATTGAGTTGATTTACTCCGAGGCCTCAATCTGCCTACTCCCCAGAGTTTACAACTAGAAAAGAACGTGGACTGCGCGACTTCTGTATTAATAGGTGAGGTTGTGCGTGGGGCGCTCGGTTAATGGGTGGGGATGAGACGTTTGACTGAAAGAGTTTCGGATGGGCAATTTGGAAATAAGCGGTTTCCATGTATTTGGAACTCTGAGACTAACGTCGTCCCTCTTGTTTAAGCAGTCTGGACGTTTTTGGATCGCAATTGCTTCGAGAATTATGCAAGGTTTGTAGGGATATATTGGTACGGTTACTTTGGCCTTGTTGAAATCTCTATTGTCACCCGTTTGGATATGATGTTCTGCTAAAGTCGAGGAGAGATCGATTTTCTTCAAACACTTAAAGTTGCTGACACCGAAAGAAGAATGGAATATTGTTTATGGTTACAAAGCATGTACATACAAGATTCTAGATTTCTAAAAAACATTTTATACACAGATGAAGTCACATTTGCGCCAAATGGTATCGTATCATCACAAAATATTAAATTATGGGCTCAAGATAACCCACATTGAGTGATACAATGTAAGAGGCAATATATTACTAAGGTGAACGTTTGGTGCGGTAAACAATTAAAAATAAGGTTTATGTTTCGAGGCTCCAAACTCTAGACTATCTTCGTGATCATATTAGGCAGGCCTGTCGTAGCATTACCAAACAAGAATTGAGAAAAATAGTGAACAATATGCGACGACGTATTGAAAAGTGCTTGCTAGAAAATGGCGAAATGATAGAAGTGTCAGGTAATTAAGTTTTATAAAGCCAATTTAGATCGACCTGCAAATAAAGAAAGTTTTTTGTTAAAAAATAGTCTGTTATTTTAAGAAAAAATAATAATTATTAATTATTATTGTAAAAATATCATAAAATATCAAGGACAATCAGTAATTTAGAACCATAAAAATCGGTACATTTTGGTTTAAAGTGATTCTGGTCAAGATCCGTTGTCGAATCCGACAATCTACAGACTTCTACCAACTTTAAGCCTAAGAACTATCATATCTGTCAAGATGGACTATCGGAATCTCACCCAAGTCGAAATATTTCTAAGTCTAACTAAATATTTAAGCATGCATCTTGACAGAAGATTGACATGGAACAAACACATATTCATGAAAAGGAAACAGTTTGGTCTAAGATTTAGATATACTTATTTGCTTAGAAGAAGCAGAATAAGAAGTCGCAGCAGACATCGCCAGTGAAGTGAATTTTTTTTTTAACTTATGATCGTTCTGCTAAGTGACCAGACCAGTAGAACCTTAAGGTTTGCCAAGGCGAAGTTTAACATATCAGTTGATGCTGAGGTGCAGGGCTTAAGTATAGCCGATCATCATTGATTCTCCTATCAAAGACGAGTTGCGAAGCATCGTTCCTTTTCTACAGGCAGATGCGAGTAGCGCAGCAAAAATTCACGCAAAATGAGCCGTGTTTATGTGCAAGCTGAGTAAGTGCTATTGTTGTGCGTGATGGTGTAGGAAATTTTACGAAGGTCAAACTGATGAAGGTGGATAAGGACGCAAGTTTGTCGCTTGTGGAGACCTTGTTCAACAAGTTGATCAAGTTGTTCGCGAGAGGTGGAGGTTTACTATTAGTGAGTGGTCTATTGATTTTTGGGCATTTCAAAATCAGCTCTGTATACGATTGTAACGGAGCACCTAAGCCATGGAAACCCTTGTTCACGTTGGGTTCCCACAAAGTTGCCTGAAGACTACAAAGCACCTCTCATGACATCAGCCTTATCCTTCCTCACACATTACGTTTATGAAGGGGAAAAGTTTTTGAACTCTTCCATCCATCGTGACAGGCGATGAAACGCGGATTCTTTCTGATAATCCAGAATCGAAAGAATAATCCAAATAATGGATGCACACACACGCCCCGAACAAGCCCAAAAACTTCAGACCAACTTTCAGCAACAGGAAGACTATGGCTACCGTTTTCTGGGATCAGAAATGTGTGTTGCTCGTGGAGTTTATAGAGCCAGAGACTACGTTCACTGCAAACGTGTATTGTCAAACATTACGTCACCTGCGAAGAGCCATTCAGAACAAAAGAAGAGGCATGTTGTCATCTGAAATTGTTTTGATTCATTACAAAATAGCTTTTTACTTAGTTTCATTGAGAAGTGTTTGATCAGCCGGCATACAGCTCAGATCTCGCGTCGAGTGACTTTAGCGTTTTTCGTTAACTGAAGAAAGATCTGGGAGGACAGCGCTTCGCATCAACGAAGAGTTTCAAGATGCTGTGAAAGTCTATCTCAATATGGTAGCGGCAACCTTCTATGAAGAGAGAGGGTATTGGAAAGCTCATTCATCGATAATGGTAATATAAATATTTTATGATTCACACTTGACTTTATTTTATGTAAAAAAATAGCCCTCGTATATGAAGCAATCGTAAGATCATTATGACATACGGAATACAGTTGTGGGGTATCGCGAGCGCTAACATTAGGATTCTTCAAACATTTTAAAATAAATTGCTGAACGCCCTATGGCAAGGTAAGCGTAGGTACATGGAACTATCTCATATGTTTTTTTTGACGATTACATTGGACCAGATGTTCTCTGATTGATGAAATAATTTACACAAAAATATTTTGAAATCATGGCGCAACATTTCGACTGGAATTCCGTTTTGCAGAAAATGCAGCTTGCAGTGGTTTTGGAAAGACCATATCCCATATTGATTTTTGCCTCACTACTATAGTATTGAACCAAAGTCGTAACATACTGTGCAGTATCCTAATTTACCATCAGCTTACGAACATAGTGATGAACTCCCTGTTCCAAAACCACCAGAATTTTGGACTGTGAATGAGGAAGAATCTGAATTCGCTAATTCTTTAAGTGATCATTCAAAATTTCTACAGAATATCGAAAACCATTCTTCACTTGACTTTTCAGAAGGTTCAACATAGGCACATCTTATTTCACAGCCTAAACTTAATAATCAGTTCGAAATTTAAACGTGAAAAATCAGTCAGAACTGTAAATTAAGAGAATCGAATCCTCTTCAAGGTGATGTAATCATTACTTCCACCAAGACAATTTGCAATGAAAAAGCGATATCAAGGTAAACGGAGCTCCAGTTTACTTGCTGAACGTTAATAAGGGAATTCCCAGAAACAAAATACCATTGTAAAATATCAACAACAACATTCTAAGGTGATATTATGATTAATAATAACACGTCTATCGCTATAATTTGTTATAATGCAACAATAATTTATAGCAAAAAATACATGAGATCATTTTTTGTTTTTAGGTTAAACTCTTACATAAGACGGACCATGTTTTGTTCGAGTCACAAAAAATAAACGAATTTTTGTTTACCAATGTTAGTTAAAAATTCAAACGTTGTAGATATTCCTCATACGGTTTAGTAAAATAAACAAAAAAATTGGTTATTAAACATTTTATTACGCTTTTATTGTTAATTCTTACAGACGATTTTAACCAACGAATATTATTATCTACGTAGCTTAGATAAGGCAAATCTAGGTGTTTGTAAACAAAGGAGAGTTCAGACTGGAAACATTTGTTCTGATGTTTTCTTTATAATATGATTTATAGGTGCGTATTAGAGGTGATTTGGTAAAAACTAAATTAATTTGTTTGTTCTAACGAACAGGATTTTTCAACAACATTTATCATATATAAATTATCAGGAAATAACACCAACTTTTGTTTTATTCTACAACTTGCTATAACTATACAGAACGCAAGGGAAAATACTTTCGGACAAAGTTTCTAACACGGGTTTCTCCTAGGGGTACCCGAGAAAAAAATTGCAAAGTTATTAAATCACCAATCGAAAAGTTATGAGAAGAATTAGGATTTTAAGCAAATATGTGTAAAGGCATATTTGACAAGTATGAATTGGTTGTTATTTAACGAATAAACTACAAACAACCCAACAACGATATGGCAAACGTGGCAATAATGACATGTCAATATTATTTTAAATTAGCGACAAAAAATATGAATTAGCGACTGACAAAGTGTATGTCAGTGCGTGCAGTTCAATTTAAAACCAAACGTATATTCTGTACGTGAATATCACGAAGAAACACTACTAAGAACTAAGAACTCAAAATGTTTGCGAGTTGGTGTTTCCCATTGGATAGTACTAATACTAAACGAGCAATTATTCTACCATTATGACGTACAAAATGGTACAAACATTTTTATCCGTTAATTTTTCACATAGGTAAAAATATTGCGAATGTTTTATTGCCCAAAAGCAACGGAATCCAAATTTTTTGTTCAATATTTCATCAATCGACGAAACTCCTTTTACAAAGAATGGGATGGTGGATTTGAACACTTAATTTTAACTAAAGTTTCGTTAACATTTCGCCAAAGGGAGTATAAACCATTGAAAACTGTAATATAACATATTGACGCGATACGTGGTCAATAAGCGATGAAGACAAAAGCAGAATTCAAGCTTGTGAAATAGGTTTTCTAAGAGCTATAATGGGACTGTCAAGAAAAGACCGTATTAACAGTTATGACATTATGGAGTGTTTTAATGCCAAAAAAGTGTTTGTATAAATAGAAATAGGTCAGCTGCAATGGTTTGGACACTTTGTATAAATGAGTGACAGTAAAAAATTGAAAGATATTTGGAGATCTAGAGTTGATGAGAAGAGGAAAACTAAAGTAGCCAAAATTCCGCAGAAAAAAAGGGCAGACTGAACCAAACCTGTTCGGAGAGTAGCAATTAATTGTGTCGCGATTTGAAGGAATTCTATAGCAATAAGTTTACACTGTAATTGTAAAAGAGAAACGATATATATATATATATATATATATATATATATATATATATATATATATATATATATATATATATATATATATATATATATATAGTAGTTGAGTTGATTTGAAATAGTAAGGAAATATAAGGGAAGGAGACTAAATAAAACCAGGAACCTAAAAAAATATTTTCAGTAGAAAATTCTCATGGTGTGATTAAACCGTTTGTGTTAAAATAAATCAATTATCTAAAGCGTTTCTGTAGTGAAAAAGTACTTCAAATCAAGCAAAACAACTCGAGACCAATTTTTTTTCTGAAATTCAATTTAAATTTGTAATCTGACAAAAAACATGCTGGAAATATTCTATAAGCATATTTTTTCGGATTATATTGAAAAATGTTGGAAAAATTAATTCAGATAATGAAAACGTGTTAATAACACGACGGATGAGGTAAAGAAAGAAGAAAATGGCTGGATCAAAGTGGAATTTTGAACATTTCATTTCTACGACTGTTTTGGATGTTTTAAAAAAAACACCCGAAGTTGTTAGTTAAAGAAGTTGGTTATCTAACAGGAAAATTGAAGCCCGTTGTTAGGATCAAGTTCTAAACTCGTCCGGATCTTATGTTTTAGTAAGATAATGCTAGACTGGATACAGTTCGTCAAACAGTGTAGATGTTTGGGGAGTTTGCGATAGTTACACTCTACTAGTCAGCCAGATTCCCATATTTTTCATCGATAAACTTTCACCTAATTAATTGGGTCAGAAACGCTCATTGGACAAACCTGACCAATCTTGCAGCAAAATACACAAATGCTGCAGATGCTTCAGCTTCAGCAAGATAATGTAGAAACCCAAGAATTAGAGGTAGCCCCAAGTAGTAAAGGTAATTTTAATATAATGTCAGATCTGGTGTTATGGTGGATTGGACAAACATTCAATGCTTTTGCCAATTGCTTCAATATGAATTGAGTCTTCGTCCAATAATGCTTGCAAATTTGCATCTTCAAACTTTTTCGGCTGTCCTGCACGCCACTTTTCTTTTATATCAAAATCACCACTTTTAAAGCATTTAACTAGTTTTTGAACTAGTTTACACAACCTAATAACAGTTAATAAAACAATTCATCACATATTTTTTAAAGTGGTGTGAATTGTTTAAACTGTGTTATAGAGTGAAAAATTAGTACTAATAATTTCAACTTTGAGATTAAACGACAATAATGTATAAGTTTTTTTTTGTGTCACAAAACAAGCCAAATTTATGTCCAAACGTATGAAAAAAATGGCTATAAAAATATTACATTTTATTTTCAATTAATACCTTAAGACATTGTTTCTCAATCATTTTAGTGTTGCGATCCACTATATAGCCAAAAAGTTAAATGAACAACGTTGTAACCCTCTCACTACAGTATGTTAATTGACGTCCTTTTTTCAGTATCGTGATTTATGAAGAATCGATTTTATTTTTAAATGGCTTATACACTCCTACGAGCGTATTCACACTCTTACGAATCGTGAAAAAACCGATCACTTTTTTGTCTTTGTATTAAATGACGAATCGTCAATGACGGATCTATGTGTGAATGGGCCGTTACACTTATACCGAAATACTGCACACAGCTACAAATATAAAACAATACAATACAAGACTTGTGTAACTCCTTGTTCCTATATTACTTTTACCAGTTCGAACCTGTGTTCTGCACTTGCACACACTTTCGTCCCTAGCGCGTTTAAGCAGGTTCGTACAGGCTACGCGTTTTGATAATAAAAACAAACGAACGAGACGAAGAGTTTCATTGTTAATTAAGTCTAAGTACTACGATTTATTCTCTCACCCAGTGTTAAAATACTATGATTTCTTTCCTCACTCGGTGTTATATAAATTAATAACAATGTGGTAATAAAATTAATTAATAATATTAAAAAAATTAACAAATGTGTGACAAAATGAAATGCACCGTGTACATCTGGTGAAACAGTAAAGAAAAAGACCAGATTCTACAATGAAACATATTTAAAATATGGATTCATTGCCTTTGATGACTGGCCGCAATGTGTTGTCTGTTATCAAATTCTGTCCGCGGAAAGCATGAAACCTTCAAAATTAGTCCGGTATCTGGAAACAAAACACTTGTCTTTACAAAACAAATTATTAGAATTTTTCGATGGTAAATCATTCGAATCGATCATCAAAACGAAAACGTGGAGTTTAATAATAATAAATGCATTGTGGTATGTACTGAGACATTATGTAACATATGGAATGGGCGCACTAGTTTATTTACAGAAATACGTTTGCTGCAAAAAAGATGCCAAATAATTTACAAAATGTTCTGCCAGAAGCGGTAAAAATTGTTAATTTTATTAAATGCTTTCTTGCATGCCTTCCTGCTTTCCACATTCTGTGAAGAAATGGGTGCCAAATACGATTCACTGCTTTTCCATACTGAAGTCAGGTGGTTGCCGCGAGGAAAAGTTTTAACGAGGCTTTTTGAATTGCTAGATGAAGTGAAAATCTTTTTTACAAATAAAAATAGCTCATTTTCAGTGTTTTTACAAGATGGAGAAACTTTATTACTGTTGGCTTACTTGAGTGATATATTTTCACATTTGAATGACTTGAGACGACAATTACGAGATTACAAAACAACATCACAAAACCGTAACAAAAACATTTTACTAATGACAAAGGCAATGCATTCATTAAGAAACTTGGTATTTGGATTATATGCCTTGAAAAATGTAATTATGATGCATATCTTTTTTACCTTCGGCCTATATTTATTACCAAAGATAATGGATTTAGAAAATTCTGTTATTGATCGCGCGTTGGGGAGCATGAAAACGCATTTACGCGAATTGAAAATTCAGTTACTGGAATATTTTCTAGATAGCAACGATGATTTGTTGAAAAAATGGGTTCTCAATTCGTTTGATGAAAATGTTGTTGCAGCTGCTGAATTACCTATCGAGATTCATAACCAACTTATTGAAATATCGGCCGACAAAACTCTACAACTAAAATTTTTAACTCAAAATTTAGATAAGTTTTGGCTTGATCGACGATGTGAATACGGAAGCCTAGAAACGGAACGGCCTTAGAAAACATCGATCCCCTTCGCTACTTCTTACTTGTGCGAAAAAACCTTATCGTCTATGGTGGCTTAAAAAACTAAATATAGAAATCGTCTATTATCACTGGAAAATAATTTGCTTATGTGTGTTTACAATTACGATCCACGTATAGAAAAACTTTTAAGTGAAAAACAAAATCAACCGTTGCATTAAATTATTATTTTAAACAACTTTATTTAAGTTTATTTTATTATGTTATTATTTATTACCTGGCAACCCCCAAGTTGAAAAACGATGTCTTAAGAAACCAAATCAACAAGACGATGAAACGCTGCCATTGTTAAGAAAATTAAGATGAAGTTCTAATCTGTTTTTCGCGGAAATGATTACATTTTGAATACACGTTTTAAGGAAACTTATTGTTCAAAAAAGTAAAGAATCGTTGGATGAAGAATTATTCTTTTAAGGATTAATTTTTCTATAATAATTTTCATATATCTAAGATTAAAATCTTTCAGAAAAGATAAATAAACAAGGAGACATTTATATCGGCGAGCGACATCTGCACACCCTTCACTCTGGATCTTTGACGTTTATAGTTTGTCAGTGTCACCGATTTTAAAGCGATCTCACGCCCCCTGGCGACCTAATGACGTTTTTATCCGCAGTTTTCATCTTCCCTCGCGAGATGGTGCGGCGGTGGTGTGAGGGACAAAACGGCCATAATGTATTCGGGTGATTTTCGTCCCTTAATAAATTATCAACCATGTTATCGTAGAACGTCTGGAAATGGCCTTTTTTTCTGACGATGAATATAGAAAAATTGATTTATGTATAAAACTTGATTCGGATGTTTAAGTATTTATGAAAAAGGTCAGCTCGGTTTTATCATGTATTACCACTATTTATACAGTTAAGTTGGATCCACACCATTAAAAATGTGTGTGTGTGTGTGTGTGTGTGTGTGTGTGTGTGTGTGTGTGTGTGTGTTGAATTTAATGTGCAGCGAAAATGTTTACGAAGCAAAATTACCACATACAATCAATAAAAAATGTGTTGTGCGCGGTGTACACCCCGCTCCGTATGTATGGGCAGTGCTTTGAATATAAAACTTACAGGAATGAGCCTTGCGTATCTTTATTCACATATAAATGAGGAAGGAAACCATATTGGCCATATTAGAGCACCAAAGATGACTCATTGCTTTGGAATTTTGGTAGTTGCTGTCAAGAACTTAGAAGTTTTAGTTTTAGTTTGCTTTAATCAATAATAAGTGCCTAATAGGTGTATTGGATTACTCTTTTTGTGTGTTCTAGTGTAAATATATATTAATACTTTCTGTATTGACAATAAAAAAATAATATCGGCAGTAAGGCTAACACACTAGAATATGGTTAGTTGTGCGTCTTGTGGTTGTTCCCTGACACGAAAAAATCAAAATTCAGCAAAATTAAGTGCGCTTAATACTAAATTTGTCAATTATTCAGAAATAAAAACGTATTTTGTTTGAATGAAATTTTAAGGTTATGAAACCAACAAATCACCTGGTATGCATAGATGTAGTCAAATTAATATTCGATAAAATAATATAATTATGTTATTCAAGGTAGTGATTATTTTTTTTTTTAAATTGAGTTTTTAACGTATGTTCTAAAATGTTTAGTTTTCTGAGATATTGGGCCTTAAAAATTCAGATTATTTTTTTAGTTTCCGTTTGATACATATAAAACATGTTACTTTACTCATATAAAAAACCCATAAAATATAACTAATAATGCAGATTGTTAACTTTTTTTACATTCCTATTTATTTTTTAGAAATTATTGTACTAATAAATGTAAATGTTACTTCCATTTTGATTTATATTTCATGTTATTAAACTAGCTTATCTTTTTTCAAGGTTTTCCAAAGATCCGAATAGAATACAGTGTATTAATTTTATTAAAGAGCCAGCCTTTTTCCCAACAGCACTAGTTTTTTATGTTCCCATCATTTTGCTGAGGATTGTTTTGATCGAACATCTAAAGTAAAAGTGGGACTACTACCAAATGCAGTTCCAACAATTGAAGTGGACTGTTTAAAATATGTAATTTTTTTGTTTTATCATTTTGATAAACATCTTTCAAAGCATTTATCTCTTGAAAGTTATCTCTTAAAGTTTGAAGATATGAATACCTAATTTAAATATGAACATTAACTCGGTGCAAGATGCAACTGATTACCTAACCAAGTTTTGGAAATGATATGATATCATGACTGGAGATTCCAATTTCTTAATAACTTTTTGTCGTACTGGCCACATTTTACTATTTGAAAAAATAGATTTTTTAAATTAATTTAAAATGTTACTATTATTACAATGATTATATTATTCTCATTTTAAAACCATTTTAATTTCAAGTTAAAATTGATAATTAAATAGTAATTGACATTCTCTGGCGTATCTAATAAGTCTTCATTAATTTAATACAGTAATTATAATTATACAATAATTTATTATTTTAAACAACTGTAAACTTTTATCAGTTCTTTGTTTTTATTCATACTGACCTACGCCACTGCCAAACCGGAAACAGTAGTCGACCATATGCAGTTACCATTCTGGTCCCACTTATAGAATCATATGTTCTTTCCTGTAGTTTTATATTCAAAGGTGCAGTCTGATGTTTGCAGGTTAAGCTTGATTAGGTTAGTCCCACAAGCGTCAACAATTAAGTTCTTTATATTTTTCAGTGTTTATACGTATTTTCTGTAGTTTATACTTTTCTGCTTTGGTACAAATGCTTTATCCAATAACGCCTTTCTTGCATCTTTTTTCTTTTTCTTAATTAAATTGTTAATTATTATGAATGCAGCACACTTTTTTTTCAACAGGATAATATACTGGGACATGCTTTGACTACAACCAGTTACTAGCCACGTCACGTAGGTATCATTTTGAAACTAAAAATATTAATTTCATTTTAACAATACGTCCACACACAAATCTTGGGCGCCGCAAATTTCTTTGACGTTCGCGAGAAAACCAACACACACAGGTTCGTGTGCGTGATGTGCGGCGAAAATATTTGTGTGACCTTATGTACCAGTGCGTCTACATTGCCACGCACACACAGCACGTACAGCACATACATTGGTGTACACCCACTTTTATGTTAAAATGATAACGTAAATAAAAGTAGTTTTTAAGTAGTTTTTGTGACATGCTCGTAAATTGACCCCTTCAGCCCGCCAGCTATCAAATTTTAAATCAGTACGTCCATTAGTTTCATTTTGACAGCTGTTTAATAAAAAAATGTGTCAGTCAACTCGCTCGAACTGTCAATTGTCAAATTTCAGCTCTGTGAATTCGTTAGTTCCGTTTCGATAGCGGTTTAATTAAGAAGGTGTCGAAGTTGTTGACGAGATGGGGAATGTAAAAATGTATTTTGTTAATAATACGATAAAAAATGGGGCCGATGACAACCGAGGGGGCCGTAAAAAATTGACATTTCTGACATTTCTCAAACAACGGAGGCTCTGGAGTATCGCCGACGCAAAGGTATCGACATGGCTGGTAATTATTAAGTTCCCAAGTTAATATTTAGCTCCTACGTTTCATCGATTGCAGCATAAGTAATATAAGCTACGATTCTATATTGATGACAACCAGGATAATTAGTTTAATATGTTGAAAAGGTACGCGACAGTGACAACGGGGAGAACGGTTTCGAATTGCCAGTTGTAAGCGAGAATTATCGTTAAACGATTTTCGGTCCTTCGAGCGTGAAGTCCTTGTAGTGTTTCCCTTGACGTAGGCCGGATATGATCGCAAGTCATAGTTCCGGTGGTCGTACCAGTTGCCTTATGTTGTCGTCGGTTTGAATTACCTGAAACAATTAAAAAACATATAACATATAACATTTGGAACGTTTTTTTATTTTTAATTAAAATTTTTCATTTAAAAACATATCTTTTAGTTAAATTAATTAAGTGTTAATTTATATTTAATACAATAACACTTAATATTCTTGACGGAAGTTTGACTTTTTTTACGTAAATTAAATAATTCGTATGGTGTGCCTTAATTATTTTTAAGAGATGGCGCTGGAAACAAGGATCAGTTCGCAGTCTAATCTCTTATGTCATTTTGTGTCTACAACAGTAAGTTTCAAAACTAGGACTATCACCAGGGAGTATTACGCTTCACTACTGGACCAATTCAAGGGTGCTAATTTGACTAAATATCCACATCTGCCTAAAAACAAAATGCTTTTTTCACCACGATAATACGCTTACACACACGTCTCCAACTGTAGCTGCAAAACTCTATGACTCCAGGTTCTAACAGCACAGGGAAAACAGATCAGAGTGAATTTTTAGCGGGGGACGAAGTTGCGCACGCCGATGTAACACACAATTTATTTTGTTCTTAAAATTATGACACCTTCGCCATTTGTCAAGACTTGCTTATAAACAAATTTCTGGAGGCTAACATTCTACACTGTTAGTTTATATTTATAAAACTTCAATCATATCGAAGTGTATATTTAAGTTCCATTGTAAAGATTATGTATCAAGATTTGAGGCTATCTTTATGTAAGTATTTTTTGAATTTATAGTTCTTTTGGCGCGTTTGGGAAAACAGATCAGAGTGTATTTTTAGCGTGGGCGATGTAACACTATTTATTGTTGATTTAAGTATTTTTTTGAAGTTATATTTTTATTCAAACTTGTTTGTAGTATTTACCGGTGGTGGTTCGTGAGGGAGGGCATTGGGGCGCCGCCCCTCCAGCCTTTATCATAGTAAACAATTTTAACATAGCAAAACACTCTGGTTCGCCTCCTGTATAGGGGTTCAGTAACTCGAAAAGTAAACGAGAAAGAGGAAAGCAAAAAAATCTTCAGCAGCACTATTTTCTTCTACGCCCTGCCACTTTAAAAACCCAGGAGCCGCCACTGGTATTTACTTTCGTCTATTGGTCGTTTCCTCAGTTAAAATTTGTTTGAATGCATAAAAAAATATTGTATTAATTACGATAAAGAAGTATAACTTCTTACGTGCGTACATAAGTACACACACGCTTTTTTTTTAATTCTAGTGCAGATTTTTTATCAACATATACACTTCTTCTTCTTGTAGTGCTACAATGCGTAAGTGAGTATTGACTTCTTACAACCTGAGCCTCCAACCGGATCGACCTACAGCAGCCTGGTCAAAACTCCTTGACCTGCGCTACGAGTTTCTTCCACTTTGCACCGCATTCACCAGGTTTGGTTCCTAGCGATTGCTTCCTCTTCTCAAACTTGAAGAAATGGTTCGTTTAATGAAGATTCACTTCATTCATCAATTAAGATCAGATCTAAATTGAGATAACCGTTTATTTTGCAGAGGACAACTCGCACTACTGAGGGTACCTAAAAGTCACTGGTCTAACTATATTAAATTGCAAGATGACTACATATATTTTTTTAAATCTCCAAAATGTTGGGTTTTATTTTCAAGCCGAGAAGTTTTCGGATGACTCTTGTATTTATAATAAAAAAAAATTAAGTTTTGCAATGTCCTCTGTACATAAATAGCATTTTTTTTGTAAAGACATAACTTCGCCGTGGCTCTGTCACTACAACAACCACGATATGCCGGTGATAAAGGCCCCGACCTACTGTTTTACCTTTGACCGTGGTTGCTGTTTATTATTTTTTTTTTTGAAAAATCTACTTGGCATTGCGGCGCAGAGAAAGGACCGTTATACAGTAGTGACCTTGTAACATTTACTCGTTGTTACTAACTGAATATAATTGATTAAAATGCCGCCAATCGAAAAAAGTGCATGAAAAAAACAAACATTTTTGCTTTAGCGGTCAAAAATATAAGGCAATGTATAAATATTTACTAAGAAATGAACGAGTGATGAGAAAGTGCGTCGTTTAAACTAGACATGAAATTAAAAAAGCCACAGTGTTGATTTTCCTTTGTATTTATTTTTTGACAAAATATCCCGATGGAGGTTATTTAACCATTTTTAAACATTTTTCTACCTTTTTTCTATAGAGATTTGTCAAAATCTTCCAGTGACGGCTGGGAGGGCGTAGAAGAAAATAGTGCTGTTGAAGATTTTTTTTTGCTTTCTCCTTCAGACAATTCGAAAAAGTTCATGAGAAGTTCGGAAAGTTTAAAAAAATATCCAAGCTTTATGACAAAAAAGGGTTATTGTACACATTTTTCCTAGTTTCCCCTAGTTTTCTAGTTTTTAAAGTGAAATTCCATTCGCCTGTTTTTGTCCAAAATATATTTTTCACATGTTCTAGAAAAATTTAGTTCTAGAAAATCGCATGTTTTAGAAAGCAGTTAAACCCCCGAATTCTGGCAACCAACAAAACATGTAACACCAACGACGCGTATGCGTACGGTCGTTAGAGGTAAACGTCCGACCAACAATGTAAAAATTGTGGCGAGAGGATGGAATTTTTATCCAAATTATTTGGTGTGATGGGTCGACAGACGTTCTTCTACATTTGGAGATTTTAATTTTTAATAATATCTTAAAATGAGTTAAAGGAAAGAAACTGAACGGAAATAAAATATGGTGTTATGCTCTGAAAAATTGTTTATTGTGATAAATGTTGGAGGAGCGGCGCCCCAACGTCCTCCCTCACGAGCAGCAACTGACCCAAACTTAAAGTTTCTACGAGCAAGGAATTCACAAACTTCCAAACCACTGAGAAGAATGTGTAGAGAGTAGATGAGACCACGTCCAAAAATGATCAATAGTTTTTTTGTATTATTTTAAAAATAATAAATATGTTTAAAACAATGCCAGTTTATATTTGATTCACCCTCGTATACGTTTCTTCCCTCAAGGGTTTCATCATTCAATATAAATCTCCTTTTCTGCAATAATATTTTTAATTTTAGAAATAGAAAATCATCACTAGGATCCACATTTGGAAAGTACGGTCGATAGGGAACCAATTCGAATCGTAATCGATGCGATTTGACCATCTCCTTGTTCGCGTTTGATGTAGTTCATGGTTATCAAGAGATAATTTTTCTTCACTTCATGTATTCATTTTTCTCTTGATTGATTCATTTAATTTGTTCAATAATGCACAACAATATTCGCAACGAAATTGATTAACAGTATTGTATGTCTATCCGAAAATATAGTGATTATAACTTTCCTATATGGGATCCATAAGGATCCAAAGTGGATAGGTTCTATCCACTTTGCAGATTGTTTTTTGAATTCTAGTATAGATTTTAGATATAATAGGATAGATCCCCAGAAGCCCCCTGTGGGTTTTGATAATCGAAATAGGAGCCATTATCATTCGCAGCACCAGAAATTCTTTTGAGTAGTCTTCTTTTAAATACTGCCAGCATCTCTTGTGTTGTATTTGTGAGGGTCCACAAGTGAGTGGAAAAAGTGTTTAGTGGCCGATAGAGTGTTTCATCACTAAGCAGTTCTCAGCAATCAGCTCAACAGTTACTAATTATTGGAAAAAGCCCACTTTCCCGTCTTTACAAATCTAAACATTGCTGAGAAGTTTCATTTTGCGTGAAGTTTTTTCAGATCCTAATATATTAGCAAAATATTTTCCATGTTGTCTTTTGATATGTTTATGACGTCAGCAATCTCACTTTTTCTATCAGTTTTGTCACCTCTTGACCTTCCACCGCATTCATCATGAAACGTATTCGATCCTTAATCATTTTCAGTGTTTTTGATTATTTTGGGCATTTATTTATGAAATAAGTTATACTAACTGAAGCTTAAAAGTAATCTCCCTCAGTTTCGCCAGTTTTCACCGTTTCAGGCAACTCTCTGAATTCCAGATTGAAAAAAACTTTGTGATCTTTACGTGATAAAGTCATTGAGGTTTTTAATCACTTCCTTAAGAGATGTGAAACGGCTATCAACCAGGTGATGTTGCAGGGACTTTAAGAGACGAAAATCTGAACAGACCAAGTCTGGTGAATATGTCGGGTGCGATGAAGTCTCCCAGTCCAACGGGGTGATCGTTTCCAGTGTCATTTTTGTTGTATGTGATATGCGTTGTCCTGAAGCAAAATGGTTTCCATTCTTCCTTTATTAGTACAAGGTTATATTTTCCTTCAGAGCGTCACTAACAAGAATCAGTTGCTGCTGATAACGGCCAGCAGTTTGACCAGATTGGAGCAACTCATAATGCACGACGCCTAGTTGATCCCACTATATAAACAGCAACATTTTTTAATGTTGATATTTGGTTTTGCAATACTGGTTGATGGCTCACCAAGATTTAACTACGATTTTCGCCTCTTTGGATTATCGTATAGGCTCCACTTTTCGTCACATGTTACAATCTGAGGGTAAGTCTATGTCATAGCCCGAAACTCTGCGGGTCCCCGGTCTGATATACAGATAATATCACTAATGTAAAATTCTTACTAGTGGTCATTTGTGTCAATCGTTAAACGTGTCAAAATTTCATGACAATCTCTCTATTAGCTTCTGAACTGTTGTGCTTTAAGTGACGCTATTTTTGTTATTTTCAAAACAATGAAAAAAAAAGAACTTTGTGTGTTGTGTGTTTCTTCATCAAAAAGCATTGTTTTTTGATGAAGAAAAATAACTTTGAAGCAAAACAATGGCTCGATAAACATTACCCGCAATCTACCCCAGGAGAATCAACTATAATTGATTGCTATGCTGAATTCAAACGTGGCCGTATAAGCACTGATAATGCTGACTTCTCTGGACGTCCAAATGAGGTTGTTACACTAAACAACATCAGAAAAATTAACGAAATTATTTCGCAAAACCAAGCAAAGTAAAGTTACAGGAGATAACGAGACCGCCAAATAAAGTTACAGGAGATAGCTGATATCATGAAGATATCGAAATGAACCGTTTATACCATTTTGCATGAACATTTGGGAATGTTTAAATTTCTATCGAAATGGAAACCGTGTTTACTCATAGCGGACCAAGAACAACAACGTATTGATGATTCAACGATATTGATGATCAATGTTTGGAGTTGTTTAAGTGAAATAAAAAGGATTTTTTTTATGAGGTATGTGACAATGGAGGAAACATGGATCCATCACTACACTGCGGAGTTAAATCGATAGTGAACTG
The DNA here is from genome assembly GCA_031761425.1 of Cosmopolites sordidus. Lineage (NCBI taxonomy): Eukaryota > Metazoa > Arthropoda > Insecta > Coleoptera > Curculionidae > Cosmopolites > Cosmopolites sordidus. The sequence continues at coordinate 41,173 of JARFXV010000234.1, forward strand.
AGTAGACAGTAGCCGGTGAAAACAGTTCAAAACGACCAAAAACACACCCATTCTGACAATGTTATTGCCTCTGTATTTTGGGATGCGCATGGAATATTCATCGATTATCTTGAGAAAGATAAAATCATCAATAGCGAATATTACATAGTGTTATTGGTGGTTTTGAAGGAAGGAGATCGCAAAAAAGGCTCCAAATGAACTAAAAAAGTGCTGTTTCACCAAGACAATGCACCATGTCAAAAATTGTTGCAAACGATGGTTAAATTGCATGAGTTGCACTTCAAATTGCTTTCTCATCCACCGTATTCTCCAGATATAGCCTCCAGCGACTATTTCATGTTCTCAGGAACTCAAACATACTAGCTGGAAAAAATCTTTTGCTCCAATGAAGAGGAAATTGCCGAAATGGAGGGATATTTTGAAAGCAAAGAGAAATCGTTCTATAAAAAAGGTGTATAAATGTTAGAAAAGCGTTGGAATGATTGTATTGCTCTTCAAAGAGAATATATTGATAAATAAAATCGAAATTTGCAAAAAATTGTGTTTTATTTGTCAGACCGGGGCATTACTGACCGATGTGTTAGTTCAACTATTTAAATTTCTTAGAAAATTATCGTCCCCCTTGTATATCAAAAAAGTTCCGATTGACAAATAGCGTAAAATTCCGATGACAAATAACCAGAATCGTATCAAATCCAAATCGATAAACAATCAATTGATACGGTGTAACCTTGCGGTGAGACGCAAACCGCCAAGAAAAGCTTGTTGGTGTTTCGCAAAAAAAAAAAAATGTTCGAGGTCAAAATTGGTCAATTCTTGACACGGAATTCCGCGTGGAGGTCCGATGTCGTTGGGACGAGAGAGGGGAGGAGGACGTTAGCCTAGACGCCAAATATCCGTTTCAAAAAAAATCAAGATGGAACCACCAATCGAATATGCGCTCGCCTCGCATAACAATCAGGAGGTTTGCTTACGACTGTACTTTTTAATTGTTAAACAAATAGCGTTCATCAATTATCAAGGCTTCGTTGTTATTAAAAAATAACAAAGGCGTTGTTGTTGTTCCAGTGTAATACGAACAGTGTCAAACGAAAAATACGGGGGACAGTTAGAAACATTTTTCTTTCATTTTCAATTAAGTCAGTCTGATGGCTAGTCAGGTAGGACTTTTTGAAGATAAATGTTAATATACATTTAATTGGGATGGGATTACTTATCGTCTTTATTGAATGATTCTTCGTCTGACTGTGAGGTGGTCATGATCAATTCTGACTCTGTTTGAAAGGCGAGGCAATGCCTAGCGCCATCCACAGGCGAAAGTTTGCAGTTTGATCTTCAAAATGTGGTCTGGCCTAAAATGTGAACGAAACATGCAAGATGCAGGCTCATGGAGGAAAATAGTCGTGCATTAGTTTTTTAATAAGGGTAACTAAATTTCTAAACTAATGTAAACAAATCAATTCATCCCAATACATCAAACAGTAAATATGGAGTGAGGTAACAAAGAGAATCATATTGTTGTTAAGGCGCTGTATAAGTATAATAAATCTGCAACGAAGATTTTCAACTTGCTCAAATCGTAAATATAGCGAAAAAAAACAAGATCTTCTCTGTCGATGACAGATCAAGAAGTAGGTGAGTTCGTGACGCCACGAAGGCGCAGGCGCTACTTGAGCCGTATAGCTCTCTGAAAAATGTGGAATAGGTCATCATCTGGTTTCACTGATTGTTTGGTGAGAACTGTCGTACGACCGCGTCACTCAACTACATTTATGTGAGCAAGGGGTTAAAACGCGCGGAACAAACTACCAAAGCAATGTTTTGGAGAAAGTAGTAAGACCGTAACACCTTGTTTACAGGTAATGGATATTGTAGCATTTACAGATTATCGGCCGTTACTGGTAAGATCATTTTGGGCGAATTGTAACTGAAAGCGCACCTGTATCAATCAGAACAAGGCCAAGGCAGTCTAACCCCAAATCTCGAGATGAACGGCTATCTCCGAGCCGTACCCTTCCGACAGAGGTATGTAGATTAGCTGGCCAAGCCATGCTTACGCTTATTTTTCTGATATTTTTGTAGAGGGTTTTATGACCCGGTAATTAGAGAATTAGGTCAATCAGTGACCAGACCATTGTAGAACTAATTATATCGGAGCCCAACCTGTACCGAAATCAGACCTTTTTGGGGCCACTTTATACAGTACCCGGTCGGTGCAGATTCCAGACCTTTTGGGGACCGCCGCATAGGGACACAGAATTGCCAGTAGGCGTACTCATTGGTATTTGGATACCCATATACTGATATACAAGCGGCGGGACAAAGGAAAAATAAGGCCAGATAATAATTAAAATATTTTCTTATTGAGTTAATGTTTCATTGTTTAATTAGAGTTAGCACTATCTATAATTTAAAGCTACTGAGAACTAGAGAGGAGCTGGTGTAATTTAAGGGAACATGTTTAGTTTTTTTGAGGTTTTCTACAGTAGGGTTTAGCGGATCACTCCCTGTTTTAAAAAAAATATATATATTTTCTTACCTTTTTATGTACTTTATGTTTTTTTTTATTGTGCTTTCGTTTATTAAAAGTATAAAATGAATTGAACATTTTTTTAAAGATATACCACTTTCCAGTTCCGAGGTCTACTATTACATAAGATAATTTAAAGAGCTGGGTGGCGCCTTTTTGACGTGTCGCATCATCTCGTCCAGGACCTTCTCCCCGGTGTCTCCGGTGAAAAGGCTGCCGTCGCAGTAATCAAGATTTTTCGATTGGTTTCATCAGAAGAAAAATTTTGGTTATAATCTTCCAGCAAGATTCAGCGCCATTGCGGAAAATTTTTTGTCACTACTAAACGATATCATAAGAGAAAAGAAAGTACCAGCAGACTAGAATATGGGTAATGCATTGTCCTTGTTTAAAGAAGGAGATATCAACGAATGTAAAAACTATAGAGGGATTACACTATAGAGGTACTTACAAAATAAAATGTTTTAACTTTTTTAAAAAACGGTCTCTACTGAACTCGCCATAAATGTTGAATTAAATTGACGAAAACATGTGGACAGGAAGAAGGCATGCATCTTACCCTGCGCTAAGATGTATGCGCTAACGGATGCCACAATGCAAGTTGAAAGGCACATTGAAACACAAGTTGAACGGAAAAGTTTAACGGGTGTGGACATACCATAACCGAATATGTTTTCTCTCGAATTACTGCTTCACCACATGAGCCGTATGTGTGGGTTCATTGTTTTGTTGATAGGCACACTGTAAAAGCATATTCTATTCAGCGTAAGGCAACATAATTGTCTCTAAGACTTTTAAGCAAATTTCTTTTGTCATATTTTCTTTTATCCAAAATATTGGACCTACTCATTTATATGAGCACCCTCATACTTTTATGTGACCACCACCATGCATCACTTTGTACCCAGAGTGTTACATATAATGAATTCTCCATTAATACGTCTTCTCATACACAATGTTTAATCAAAACCAGATAAATTCATTTATGGCTTCACCACTAAAACGAATGTTTTTTCCAGTTACGTTGGAAATCTTCACTACAGTTTCTTTTTGCAGAGTTTGACCGCTGCTTAATATTTTCTTTACTTAAAAACGGAACTTTTGTGGCTGTTCTACCAAATAGGTGCTTCTGTTGTAAACGTCGTCTTATAAAGGGTGTCTTATAAAGGGTGTCAGAAACATTCTCAGGCACTGCTTCGATATCATCATTTGAACGGCTTGTTACTGGACAACCAGTGTGTTTAGCGTCCCCAATTGGTCCAGTCTCCATGAATTTTTTACTCTCTTCACAGTTGACGAAGTTATATCAGCCAAAGTAGCAGTAGCCAAAAACAGCCAAACTTTCATTATTTTTAAAATATTGTTCAACGATGAAAACGCGTTATTCTTTCGCTTAGTGCTTCATCTTTAGTAACCCTAAATTGTCAGCTGTCAAAATGTTTTCTTTTTTTGGTTGCCAACACTTTACCGCACAAATGGCAGCAAATTCCAATCTTGCATGAATTATGGGACACCTTTTAGTTCTGCTGCTGATACTTTAAGGTCAGGATTATTTTTATAACGACAGAGGTTGCAAAAGGATCCTTCAGAGGCTCGCATACAATACGATTATCCATTTTTTACTCGTTTTTCTTGAGCGGCTTCTCTTTTCTCGTTGCTTTTGGGTTACATATGATTCTTTCAAAAGTTCTTCAACAGTACAGTGTCTGGCGCATCCCATATTTACTTTAATATAATGGGAAATGGACTAACTTTTGGTGGATCAACGAAATAAATACATATTTTATCAGAATTGGTAGGCGATAACCTGTATAAAATTAGTAAAATCTTATTTTTCTCACCACTGAAGTGATGCACTTAGGAGGAAATAAATTCTTTAAGAAGATAAGCAGCAAAAAATGCGTTGATTATATTGCAAACAAAATGTTTACAGGTCAGTTAATATTCGCATATTATATTAGTTATAACGATAAATAAATTAGAAAAGAAAACCTTGGTTTTTAAATTTTTTTTATTTGACCACTCTTATTTTATTAGCCATCACTGTATATGTCTAATAATTCATTACATCATCATTAATCCTTTTATATTGCAATCAAATTCCTTAGATATTCCAAAAACAAATTACCGCTTGTTTTACAATTTGAAGCACTGAAGCAGAATTAAATCTTCGAAAACATAAATGAGTTTTAAAGACCTTTCAGAAACTTTCTAACTCTCCTAAGTCTAAAGCTTTCTTTTAAAAATGAAGGTCGGTATTAATTTTGAAAACGAAAATTGTTGTCTTGAAAGCGTGACACCTCTTTAATTTGACTTTTAAAAATCTGAAGTTTAAAGTTTGACGTCGCGAGTTTTTTCCATTGTTGGAAAACTTTTCGAGAAAACTTCGTATATATCTCAAGCAAAATGTTCTGTTTTATCTTGATTTAGTTCATTAACATCCCGCGCACACATTACATCGCAGGAAAAACGTTATCTGTTTTGGTGACATCCACAATTAATCAATAGCTGATGTGACTCTATGCGTCAGTTATTATAAAAATGCACAATATGTCGAGTGTTCTTTTATCTCTATTATTTTCTTTTTCTGTCAATTAATATAAACATACTTGAAGATAAAAAAAATATTGTTCTAGAAACAATATCAGGTAGTAGCGATGGACTGATAAGTTTAAAGATCGCTTTGTAACCGGAAGATCGCATCTTTAATTCCTCTACAAAGCTTTATTGTTTGGATTTATTTACTAGAGACTATACTTTCCTTTTGATGGTTTTTCGTACATGAATAACAGATGAGGCGGTTAAAAACTCTTCATTTTGTAAGAGATGGTACTGGAAACAAGAGTCGGTTCAAAATTTACAGCTTAAACGATATAGCTTGGCTTCTGAGATGTGCAAAAGAAAGAGTGAGAGGGTCACTGTCTAACAGATACAGAAAACGGAATGTATAATGCTTAACCGATGTTAAGGTAACGAATGCACTGCTTCGAATAAGCTCTCGGGCGTTAGGCTACTGCGCACCCAAACCTCGGAGGCCAACCTATGTTGGTTGAGCTGAAATATTTGGACAGATGGAAAAGCGTGAGAAGTTTTTCATAAGAAAGATACATAAAAGAAAGATTTTTTGCATCGGATCGTGAGTGGAGACGAAAAATTGATATATTTCGAGAACCAAAAACGCAGAAAATCATGGATTGACCCAGGACAACCATCAACGTCCACGGCAAAACCGAATTGCTTTGGAAAAAAGACAACGCTGTGCATTTGATGGGTTCAAAAGGGTGTCGTGTACCATGAGCTCTGAAACTAGGTGAAACAGTTAATACCGTTCGCTACCGTTTTATACCTGGTTTAGTAATTTTGAAATATTTTAGTTTAGTTCGCATTCTTTTCTTAAACAATGCAGTTCTATAATTTCGATCGTATTTTTAGTTATTCCAAACGTGCTAAAAATGTAGCGTTCTTGGCAAGATAATTATCATTGTGCCTCAGGTAGTGCTAATTTTAAAAGAAAATATTTATCGCCCGATGCTAAGCAAATTGTTAAAAATGTGTATGTTTCTTTATTGAATAGGGGGCTTAATGTAAATGTAACCGCAGCAGAAATATCTTCATGAATAAAAACTCCATTGTCTACAGTTAAATATATTGTGACGAAGCCAAGTGATTCTGGTAAAAGCAAATGTATGGGCTAAAGCGGCAAATACTTAGTTCGAAGCAAAATTGATGTATGTATGAAGAGCAAACTTTGCCTACATTGCATTCATTGCAACAGCGACTAAGGAAATATTAAACCAACATTCTTTGCAGCAGAACTAGCCTCCGGAGAATATAATCTCAAATGGGTTTTGCATATCGGAATAAAAGCAAATATTAATGGAATCACATCGATTGCGTCGATAGCGGTTTGATTACTTAAACTCTATAAAAAAAATACAGATTAGAAAATCGTGAGAAACACATGAGAAAAATTGTTTACGGTTGTCCTCCAAAAATATTAAACATTCACCTTTGGACTACCATGACGACACCACAGCAGAACTTTTTGAAGATTGGTTTATAAATAGCTTTTTGCCCAATGTGCCTAAGGAAAGCGTAATTGTAATGGACAATGCTAGTTATCATAATTGCCAAAAAAAGTTCCTAATGCAAATAAAACTAAATTGGAAATTCAGAACGATATGTTAAAAAACGATATATACTTCGAAAATACATACATACAAAAATACATAAAAAATGTGATCTTCAAGAAATATTAAAAATATTTAATATTAAAAAGGAATATGTATGTGATACCATTGCTGCTGATATGGGACATACGGTTTTACGCCTTCCCCCTTATTACATTATTTTTAATCCAATTGAGCATATGTGGCAACAGGTAAAATCCAATGTTAAGAGCAGAAAATATTTCTTCGACTCTAAGTTCAAGTGCTGCAACATTAATTAGGAAGGTTGTAGATAGTATTCCCAAAGAAAGTTGGATAAATTCGATTAACCATGTTATTAAAATAGAATATTCCTATGTATCATTTACTAATAAAATAGAACCATTTATTATTAATGTACATCAAAGTGACAGTGAGAGCGAAACCGAATTAAATGTATAAGTAAATTTAAGTTATAATTTATCTAATAGATAAATTTATTTATTTATTTTTATTGTACTAATAAATTCAAAATACACAAACTAATAAATAATGTTTTAGTCATACATAATAATAATAATAGTTTAATCATAATTTAACAATATTTTATTTTTCCCAAAATTATTCATAAGTTAAATCTACTTCTCTTTCTGCTGCCCGCTAGTTGCTCCTCCGTGATTTTCCTTGGTATTTGTTTTTCTGGTTCCCGCACCGTATCTTACTTATCAAAGTCTGTGAACCCTCATATAGTCTACAATATCCAGATCTTTGCATAACTGCTTTTGCAGTTCAATGTTATACGTGATCCTCTAATTTTCATTATCATTCACAGCCCCAAAAATTCTTCCGACTACTCTTCTTTCAAATACTGCAAGCATTTCTTCTATTTTCATTGTGAGAGTCCACGTCTTGCAACAATAAGTGACTACTGGCCAAATGAGTGTTTTATAGATTTTACCTTTCGTGTTTATTTGTATAAATTTAGATCTTAGGACAGATTGCAGAGAGTAAGTAGCTTTATTACCCTTCACAATACGATTTCTCATATCTCCAGTGACGTAAATTCCTTCACAACTTCAATGTTGTCATCACTAATTATCCAGTTTTGTTCTTCGATTAGTTCTGTAGAAAACATATATCACGGATAGATTCCTTGAAATATTAGGGAAAAAATAAACCTAAAAAATATCAAAAATAAAATGTCATTATATTTACACAGAAGAAATAGAAAGTTGATGTTCACGTCTGCAAATCTAAATTAATTACAAAAAAATCGTATATCTCTTTAAAAAAATTGTGCTAGATTGTGCTAGATTTTGCAGAAAGTTGCTATTAATAAAAAGAATTTCGAAAGAAGATATGAATACTGTAATTTAAAAAAAAACAACGAACAATGCATAGTACTAGCTATGACTAAGGTGCAAAAATGCTTATAAAGAACGAAAGAGCTTGGACGACGATAATACTTACTATAATCAAAAAATAAGGTGACATTTAAAAATTTGCGGGCTCTACATACCGATCCAATCATTTGTTTTTTAAGTTGGCTTGACTACCCTTGATATTTGACAGAAATTATTTCACTTGTTAAGTTAGATATTATAGCATTTCTTGTAATTTTAAAAATTGTAATCCACCATTCTTTTAAAGTAAAGTAAAGTAAAGTGTTTGGGTTAGAGGCGCATCAGCAACTAGGCTATTTAGCGACTGGACCTACAGCTTAACGTGGGTTCCGAACCACGGTCATCAGCTTCCGACAAACCCAGGCCAGCACTCCCCTCGGGCTATAAACCCTTGGTTATGTGCCTACCCATAAGTCTATCAGGAAACCTACCGACTGGCGAGTGACCAACGTAGAACACTTCTCAGAAGGCATCCGGCCTTACCCAGCCTTTAACTGGCGTGACTAAGGGGTAATTCGTAGTCGGATTTTACACTCTTGCCTAGAAACAATCACAAACATTTAGGAAAGATAAACGGACAGAAGAAAGAAAAATAACCATCCGAGCGCTGGAATCGAACCAGCTATCGCTCCAGCGCGGATTCGGCAAAGCAGGCGCTCTTACCGCCGCACCAACGCGACCGGCCCATTCTTTTAAATGAATACATTTATTGAGCAGAGAATTTGCATTAAATTGTATTTAAAACACGAAATTTCTTGTGCTGGTCCATTGAAGATGTTAAGAAAGTAGCTCAGAAGGGGAAGCTAAGAAAAAAAAATGGTACAAGGACTTTAGTGATGCTAGAGAACCAATTGATGATGAACCTCATTCAGGAAGCCAACAATGGGTTTTTTAAATAAAAAATAAATATCGAATTTTTTACTTTATTTTAAAACTTTATCATAAATAATATTGATAATCGATGCAAAAAACTTAACATTTTGTTTACAATTAATTATGAATGAATTAAAATTTATAAAATTAAAAAAAAATCAAGTGTTTTCACGTCAGTATTGTCAACGGTTCCTACTTGCATATATACTGTCAACATTATTGTTGGTTAAATGTAAAATAAAATATTGTTGGTTACTAATTTAGTTCAGTAATGGGTGACAAAGGGTTCATATAGGCTATTTCTGATAATATACCTGCTGTTGATATTTTTATGGTCACAGATTTATAATATTAAATTATATTTTTATTATAACTTGATGTCAACTTATATAAAGAACATTTGTAATTTTGTTTTTTTAAACATAATTAGTTATTAATTTTTTAAACGAGTGTTAATAAATTTATGTTGATATTATAGGCGATTTTAAAAATCAATAATGCTACAGCAATGATAACAATAGTCTGTAAAAGGCAACATACTATGATTAATAACTGAGAAAATCAAACTCTCGTATTCTTCCAATGACGCATTCTATATGAATAGCAGCAATTCATTTGCCTTCTAAAACCTTAGATTGTGATAATTTTATACCAGAACTAACCGAAGGCAGTTTAATTAATTCTATATTTTTATCCTCAAGAAGTAAAGCAATATTTTTTTGAATACACTACTAAATATACACAATAAAAATTTTCCCAAAGGGATAATATGGATCATACAAACAGTAGATTATAATATGTAAACTACATTAATAATCAATTCAGAATAAAAACAATCACTACGGAAAATTATATACATATTTATTTTTATAATAGTTTGATTATTTTCAGTGAAGTTTGCAATACTTTCAAAAACACACCGATTCTTCAAACCACCACACTAAACTCCACTAACAATATTTTCAAAAATAATCCACCCATACTACACTATTGCTTTAATTAAGATTTTCAGTGTTTTTAAAACGATGGCAATTTTTCGCCTTACATGTTTTACAAACCCCCACATTAGACTGTTAAGGGCCGGTCGCGTTGGTGCGGCGGTAAGAGCGTCTGCTTTGCCGAATCCGCGCTGGAGCGGTAGCTGGTTCGATTCCAGCGCTCGGATGGTTATTTTTCTTTCTTCTGTCCGTTTATCTTTCCTAAATGTTTGTGATTGTTTATAGGCAAGAGTGTAAAATCCGACTACGAATTACCCCTCAGTCACGCCAGTTAAAGGCTGGGTAAGGCCGGATGCCTTCTGAGAAGTGTTCTACGTTGGTCACTCGCCAGTCGGTAGGTTTCCTGATAGACTTATGGGTAGGCACATAACCAAGGGTTTATAGCCCGAGGGGGGTGCTGGCCTGGGTTTGTCGGAAGCTGATGACCGTGCTTCGGAACCCACGTTAAGCTGTAGGTCCAGTCGTTAAATAGCCTAGTTGCTGATGCGCCTCTAACCCAAACACTTTACTTTTTTTTTTAGACTGTTAATTTAATAATATTTGCAAATATAAATAAATCCAGCTGCTAACTATCTATAATGCATGATCAGCTAGAGATTTCTCAAATAAAAGAAGGCACCTAATTTTTTTTTGAGTGGAAAGCTTTTAGTCACAAATTTCTGTACTCTTCGATGAATTACAAATGAGATTATCCTGTAACACTTTTATGAGTATAAATCTTTTCATATACCTTCCAAATTGGTAGTCGAATTTTGTTCTTGTCTATTCGCGCTTTTTTTTAATATCAGTATTCGTATCCTACAAAATAGACGATCCTGTAAGGCTTTCTCACTGTTACCACCCTCTGTTGTGTTGCTATACGTAGATTCTTTGCGGACACGCAGGAATATTCCTGCATATAAATTTGGCACGTTAATAGAACGGAAAGGGACCCTAATCTATTTTCAATATTTCATTCTAACTTTACCTTTGAACCTCCAATATGTTTTCTATATTTTGTGAATAAGTACATTTTCAAATCGCTCGCAAACCTCGAGTCTCCTATTCTTTCCGGTCATTTCGAAAAGAGCGCGCAAGAAAATTTCGGTGTAACTTCCAAGTTGTGCCGAGCCGTCCCGATATTGGCCTTCGTTATCATTGTGAGGACATATACGTTCGGGTTTTTTTTTTCGGGAACTGTCGGCGCGTCATCGGTACTAGGTTTAAAATATTATTTTTATTTTGATATAACTTTTTAATTATAGGGAAAAAAATAAAAATATAAATAGTTTTGCTATAAAAGTTATATATGATCTTTCTATTTATGACAAAAAAAATTGTTCAAAACTCTAATTGATCACAAAAAAAACATTACGAAAACAAGAATTTTGTACTGAGTCAGAAAATTATTCAATAATTGTGTATTACCAGTTATGACATATGGCATGGAAAAAGTGGCACTTGCTGTAAATGCCGCAATTCGGTTACGAACAACTTAGAGGGTTATACTGGATGTTTCTTTTAATAGTTTACATTTGAAATTGAGGAATTGCGGTGAAGGGCAATAGTGGAAGATGTGACAGGTAGCATTGTAAGGTAAAATGAAATTGCGTGAGATATGTATGTGGTTAGACAAGACAGCGACAGGTGAACGAAGTATTAGATTGTTAAGAAAGTTATTGCAGCTTTTGTTATTTTAATTTTAAATGCTGTCTTTTCAAAAAATGTGTGTTAAATCACTTTGATTTTATATACCATTTTAAAGTGCGTTTTTCGCTCTATCTAACTGTGGTTATTATATTAGTTTTGTTCTAAAATAATGTTGGCCAATTTTTTTAGAGCGTTACAAGGGTGGTACCGAGAAGTAGGATAGAGCGAGGTTAGTTGATCATAGGGGCAGATTGTGCCATCAAAATATCTCGAAAACTAAGCAACCTACAACAAAAGTGTAAATGGGGAAAAGAATGGGTTATGGGAGGAGAACACATAGCGTAACTTGTAATTACTGTCCAGTGCTCCGATAAAATAAGAAAACATTTTGTTTTATTACAGGTCATCATAATTTTTCTACTACACTCGTATAAAAATACTTAATAAGGACCACGTAAGTATTTAAAGATTACTTAATTATTGTTCTTTCGATTATAGATGGTTATTTATTTTTAACTCTTATGATTTTTTTATAACCAAATTTTTATTTTGTTGCCTTAACTGGGGCTATTTGAGCAACGCGCGTTCAATGCTTGTTCAAATTAGCTCCACTGGATGTTCATTGTAGAAAATCAAATTTTTCTTTAATAAATTAATAACCAATAATTAATTTCTGCATGTGATTATTCTACACAAAGTTTAATAATTAAAATTACTTATATTGATAATTGTATTAATGATTATTATTACATTTTAAGACAGACATTTTTCAATCAAATTCAGAAGAGGACGAGTACGCTTGTCTGGTTTGTTTTGACACATTTTCTGAGAGCATACCTGGAGATAACTGAATTCAGTGTCAGATTTGCAAACAATGGTCCCATAATATATGTGTGCCGAACGTTGGTCTAACTTGTGTTTGTATTAATTGTGATAGAGACAAAGATGATTAATAATTTGGGATTATTTATCATCTAGCAATATTCTTGATCTCATAATTAGTTACTACTTTAATTTATTATTTATATGTATTATAAATTATAATTTTATTATGTATTATATTATGTATTATATGTATTTTATTATGTATTATAATTGTTCTTAAATATATAATTTTAAATATAAAAATTGTAATAATAATCCAAAGATTGGAAATATTTAATTTTGTTTGATTTTAATTTTATTTTTCCAGGGATATAATAACAGTATGAGTATGTAATAATAATAATAAATATATATTTGCTTATTGATTACAATTATTTTGTATTCAAATCATTCTATATAATCATCAAATCCATTTTAGTCATTGGTCAACTAGCTCCACTAGTGGGGCACGTTGAGTGTTCTCGCATTTCCGACAATAACTTTTAAACTTGTACTCGGATCTTTTTTACACCGCTAGACGTTTTGGAGAAGAATAAATTATGAACCTAACTGAGTAATAATCAATTAAATCCGATGCATATTCTTAAAGTTATGGGAGATCAAGCGAAAAGTTGCTCAACTAGCCGCGCTCTACCCTACTCGACTTGACGTATAGGTGGCAGTTGTTGTTTGAAAAGAGCGACTATGGTAGCAAGTACCAACCTTATAAAGCTTAAGTTTGAAGTTTGACGACGCTACGTTATTTAGTATTTCTTTGGCAGCTATTAATAGTGAACGCTCTCAGTGAATGTGTGAACGCTCTAATGTTAGAGCTATTAATAGTGAATGCTCTCAGTGAAACATGGAAAAAATTAATCATTGGTCATCGGTATGTGACTAAACTTTCATTTGAAAAGTCTAGCTTTACAGGAATAAAACTAAGTTTTTGCGTCGAAACGTCACACCGTTAAACGTTACTTCACACCTGAGACGAAAGAATAGTCAAAACAATGGAGACTGAGGGGCGAATCAGCTCCAAAGAAAGCGAAGACAGTTCCGTCTGCAGGCAAGGTCATAGCGTAATTTTTTTGGGATGCGCGTAAGATAATTTTCATTGATCATCTTCAGAAAGAAAAAACAATCAACGGCGAGTGTTATGCGAGTTTATTGCAGCATTTGAGTGATGAAATCATCAAGACAATGCACTAATTTACATATCCGTTATCGCGATAACCAAAATCAATAAGTTAAAATTCGAACTGCTTCCCTCACGCACCCTATTCGCCAGATTTAGCACCCTCGAATTATTTTCTGGTTCTAAACTTGAAAAAATGGCTCGGTGGTAAAAGATTTGCCAACAATCAAGATGTGGAGTCTGAGGTGGAGTCAAGGTCAACGATTCTCACTATAAACAGGGAAACAGGGAATGGAAGCTACTGAACATCACCGGGAAAAGTGTATCGGGCTAAAAGGAGACTATGTGGAGAAATAAAGATATTTTTCCCAAATTTATAGTGTTTTCTTTGTTAGGTTATGTTAAAAGCTTTTTGTTAAAAATCAGCGAATCTCACACACACAGTTTTGTTGTATTCTCGATATAGTTGAAAGAATATAGTCAGTGAGAGCAATGCTTCCCTAGTTCGCATGTCACCACGAAATTCAAACTGTGTTTCGTCCAGTTGTTCCTTACATTTTATATAGATTCTACTCTGTGTTATTTTTTAATAATACTTTCAATGAATTCTTTATAAGACTAATAAATCTATAGTTGTTACAAAATTTACAAGATTCCATTTGGGTTTCTACATATTGTGCACCATCTCATGCACCATTTAGAGTATTTATATTATTATTCCGATATATAAAATGAAAAGGTAATAATCTGGTTCAAATACAAGTTAATTCTGATATGAAATTGACGGTTTTACGTCAATATCCCGATAATCATTTTATACCAGCGTTTTTGTGGGCTCCACGATTCGATTTAGAAGCAATTTAATATACGTACGTTACGGCTTATCGGCTTTTATCATATGTCAACAACCAAAAACGATTCAATTTGTTTTCGGTACGTAAATATGTGTGTTTAAAAGAAAACGAATTAGCGAACAGACACTAGAAAAGGTATTTATTGTGTTTTCTATACCGGAGAACAAAAAAAAAGTGCAGAACTGAAAAATGTATTTGATTTTATTAATTATGTAATTTTTGTATACACCATGGCGGTATTATGCAATGATAAAAAAATAGTAGGTTCATCACAGTTATTATAATACTTTACCAAATATATTTTGAGAGGTAATGTTAGACAAACTACAGAAGTTAATAAAAATTAATATAATTAAGTTTTAATATTATCTTTTAGTATATTTTTTCATTTTTTTGGGGGTTTTTCGTTCTGATCTAAGACTCAAAAAAATTTCAACAATATATTAAAAGAGAATATTAAAATTATTAAAGGAAATCTCTTGTCCGATTGGTGGGCTTCTCAAAATATCCCAAAATAAGCAGCCTCGAACCAAGGCAAAAAAGACTAAATCCACTTAGCGTCTTGTATCAAGCAGTTGAGTGGCCAGCGTCTGTTCACCAGTGGTGCGGCTGATATTTAAATTCTGGAACTAACCCCTCCAGTCTTAACCTCTGAACCGTCATGGTTCAAACAATTAATTCAAAGTACAAGATGAAGCGTTCTAGTAATTACAAAATTACCCCAGGAGGTAGACAATTCTCTGCCAGCTTTGCTGGTACAACCGGACTTTCGGATTCTGGGGCGTCCGGGCTTAAACGCAAAATCTTTCAGAGGGAGTCGGAGACCTCTGGCCAACGTTTGAAACCGAAAACAAAAACTTTCTTTGGAACGGTAAATATCAATTAACTCCTGCGCCCAGGAAAACTACACGAATTGACACACAGATTGACAGATGATAACACCTTGGAATTCGGCACCTACAGATTTTTTTAAAAGTAAAACGGACAAAAGAATACTCAAAAATACACCACATCTCGGGTTGCTTTCGCTATATCAAGAAACATTCTTGGTTTTATAACTAATGTCCAGCCAGTAAATAATCGACTTATGACACTATCCCTCAAGTGTGCTACAAAACTATACATTAATCAATGCACACCTCCCAGTTAACGAAGAAAATAAATCGAATCCTGAAAAAGTAAATAAGTCCTGGGAAATTCTGGAAAAGACTATGTTTAAAATTCCCTCTAACCATGTAAAAATCCTATTGAGTTCAGGAAAACAGTCGGTAGTTTTCCGGCTCATAAATGGACTAACCATAATGGTTGAATATTGGTTGAACTATGTTCGCAGTTTAATCTAAAAATAATGTCAACCCATTTTAAGAAGAAAATAACAAAATAAAAGACCTGGAGGTGCCCAAACACGTACATGGGTGAATTTCAAATTGACCATGTTGCCATTTCGTACACCAATTATAAAGAGATTTTGAATGTTCAAGTCAGGAAAGAAGAGAATCAAACTTAGCTCAAAACCTCGAAAACTTATTCAAAAGAAACTGCTAATACCAAAGTTCGACCCTACGAAAATAAAACCAGCCCTAACAGAAGAGCTTGATGAACAACCAGCACAGAACTGGCAAGAAATGAAACAGATAATTATTAAAACAGCCTTAAAGTTGATTCCCTTACAAAAACGTAGAAAACATTCGTGGTGGGATGAAGTTTGCGAGCAAGCAGTATTAAACCGAAGTAAAGCATTCAAAGATTGGAACAGTCAAGAAACAGCAATAAACTATGTAAGAAATAAGTAAAAAAAGAAACATCGAAGCTAATTAGACAAACTAAAAGAAAACATGAAAACAATCAACTTAATGAAATAGAATATTTCCAAAAAAAAAACACCAGAAAGGAAAACGGACAATTAGCTCTAAATAACCAAAACAATTGCAAAGAACTTGTGAAATATTTTGAACAAATACTAAACTGTCCTGAGCCCTTAAACAAATTACCAACACTAAACCCTAAACAAACAAACCCATATTCATTACCACCGAATGAAAATGAAGTAATTAGGCAAATCAAGCGACTTAAAAATAACAAAGCTTCTGGTGAAGATGGAATCACGGCTTAACTTTTGAAATCCGCTGGTGCAGGAACAATCAAGAAAATAACCAAAATTCTACAAGAAATTTGGCGAACCGAACGGATTCCGGAAGATTGGAAAGATGCTCTAATCCATCCATTACACAAGAAAGGAGATAGAACGGATGTAAACAACTACAGAGGGATATCTCTTCTCCCAGTTTGTTACAAAATTCTATTTCAATGTCTACTAGACAGGGCTCAGGGACAGTTAGAACCTAAAATTGGTGAATGTCAAACAGGTTTTCGACCGGGCAGATCCTGCTCTGAACAGATCCTGAATCTAAAATTGAAGACATCAAAAACTGTACGATAAAAATCTCGTCTGTACATTTGTGGATTTCAAAAAGCATATGATTTTATTGACTGCGAATCTTTATTCAGAATCTTGAAAGAACAAGGACTAGATCTGAAAGCGCTGGCAATTATTAAAGCAACATTAACTAACACAAGGTCAAAAGTTAAATTCATGGGTGATATCTCACAGCCCTTCGAAATTAAAACTGGAGTGAGACAAGGGGATGGACTCTCGTCACTCTTATTTAACTGTGTTCTAGAAAAAGTAATACTGGAGTGGCGTGAAAAAATGTCGGCCCTGAATATTGACCAGCCCGTTAAACTGGGGAGAACCAACATTGTCTAGTCATTGTCTAGAATTTTCAAGATTTTCTAGGTTCAAGATGTATTAACAGCACAGAAACAGATTGAAATCCTAAAAGAAACAGCAGAAAAGGTAAGCTTCTTCCTTTGAAAAGACACAATACATGACCTGCAACAGACTAAGAACACCATTTCTAAATACAAAATATGGTAACATCAGACAAGTCTCTCAATTCAAATATTTGGGTGAAATAATCATGGAAAATGGGTTGGAAAAAGCGGCTAACAAGGGTAGATGTCAAAAAATGGAAACGGCATTGAGACTTACACAAAATATTTACAACAAAAAATGCCTACCTAAAAACACAAAACTGAGACCTTACAACACAGTTATTAAGCCAGAATGTCTATATGCTGCAGAAACGCTCATTTTGAATAGAAACCGTGACATCGAGGACATTGAAAAGAAGGAAGAAAAATCATAAGAAAAATCCTAGGCCCCCAAACAAATAAACAGCACAACATACCGACTTCGAGAAAACCAAGAAATCAAACAATACACAGATATACATAGCGATATGAGAAAAGAAGACTTAAGTTTTACGGACACATAAAATGGATGAATCCGAGTAGGCTAACTAGACAAATAGTCGAATTTTATGAAAATAGGAGTAGAGCTAAAGTAGAAATCATTAAATGGATTGCTGCAATTAAAGAGAACCTAAGATCAGCAAATATTACACAAAGTGAAATTCAGGATAGAGGCTGTTTCAGACACAGGGTTAACGTTTGGAAGGTTGGCCAGAGAGAAAAAAGTAGGAAGACTGGAACAACTTGGTCTGACGAACGAAAAAAAGCTCATAGCGAAAGAATGAAATTAGTATGGGCGCAAAGGAAGGCTAACAACAACAAGCGCCTCTAATTGTACTTCGTGTGGTCCACCAGGGTCCATACGTGAATAATAATAATAATAATAATATATATATATATATACATATATATATATATATATATATATATATATATATATATATATATATATATATATATATATATATATATATATATATATATATATAAATTTTCAATAAGTCAGCAACAATGTCTTTATAATTTTCATTTTTTTATTTCCCAAAAATTCTTCGACAACCATTTTGAATGACTTCCAAGCAGCTGTTTCATTAACAGATAAAAGGCTTTCAAACTGAGGATCTTTTGATAGTTGTAAATCTCTTATAAGGTCATTTAATTCGTCTTGGTTAATTAAATGTGGAGTGTTTCCTTGAAGAGAGAAATCGTCAGAAACACTAGAAATCAATTTAACTTCAACATCACTTTCATTGTCATCTTCTAGTATATCTGACTGGAATTACCGGGACAAATTGGATATGGAAGTTCCTTCGAATGTAAAATTGGCTTAATAACAGGCGGAATTTCGGCATATACGATACTCGCCTTATTTTTTTTATTATATTCACTGTCTTCGTAACACAATAGTAACAGTCATTTTCATGATTACTGCGTTCTCTCTATAACATTGGAGAATCAAATGGAAGGAATACGTTGTCTCCTGATGACCACTATAGTAAAACTATTCTACAGCTTTCACAAAACACATAAGGCATCCACTTTTTACCTTCGTTCGCAACAGGAAATCCAAAATAATGAAGATATGCACTTTTTAGCGAATCTACAACGGGTTTTCTTTTTTTGAAAATATAAACAGTTCACAAACGTAGCAAAAACGATCAGAACTTTGAACACTGAACTTCCGACTTTTACACTTTCTATTCGACATTTTCATTCAATTTAAAACAAGCTATTTTTTGTTTGAATCGAATAAATAAATATTAAACTGAAAAATCATCACAAAAAGTAGTTAAAACAAAATAATTTGATTGTAGAAAACAAATGTGACGTAATAGAATATTTCTGCACCTTTAGGTTTACGGAAAATAGGTTAACTTATTTATATACATTTCTCTCGGGGTATATAAAAAAAGTTAAAATCTGTAAACTAGTGTAATTAATTCTTGTGCACAGGGCACTTTAAAATAATATACTTAGTATTAAACAATTACACAGATGTTAAGTCCAAATTGAAAAACAGCCCTGTGTATTAAAGAACAATGTAAAAAAACTCAAAAACATGGGATGCCCTATCTTAAATAAGTCCCGGGACTTATTTCCGCTTATTTTTTTTTCCTTTATTTGGGTTTTTCGCCACTATCTAAAACCCAAAGAATACCTGTTCTTATTTTAAGAAAGAAACACTAGGTAAAAACAAAAAACCAAACGGAGAAAAATTCTTTTTTGTAATAAATTTGCCTAACGAACAAAATTTTAAAGATATAAAAATGTTCTAAAAAAATTTACAAACTTTTAACTGTCACTGTCACTGTCATGAAAATCTATAGTTGTCAATGTAAGTATCGTTGACATATACAAAAAAAATATATATTTACTTTCACTCATTACTTTATATATTACAAATTAATATAATTTATTTTTTAGTTTAGTTTTGAAAACAGGGGGTTTACCCTCCGAAACGTTAATGTTAAAAGTTTGTAATTTTTTTTATAACATTTTTATATCTTTAAAATTTTGTTCGTTAGGCAAATTTATTATAAAAAAGAATCACTGAGAAATTTGTCTACGTTTGGTTTTTTGTTTTTACCTAGTGATTCTTTCTTTAAATAAGAACAGGTATTTTTGATATTTTTTGAGTTGGTGGCGAAAAACCCAAATAAAGGAAAAAAAATATTTGAACACGCCACAATCATTCAGACATTACTTATTTCCGCTTAGTTTCGAGATTGATAACTTTTCAGATTGTCTTTGTATAATCTGATATTGTTGAAACTTCCACATGTATACGTAAAACAGAAAAATCCGGAAATTAACAATATTACCTACCAATCTCCGCGGAAGTGATAAAACAGAAATTTTACATAACCATCACCCGTTCTCTCTTTGCTTTCGTATCATTTTCCCTGTTCATTTTCGATACGAAAGCGACAAAAAAACCTTCTTGGTCCAACCCTGACCCAAAAAAAAACCATAAGAACCCAACGGACGGAGGAGAAAAAACACCATGCGGTACCATACGCCGAGCCGCGTCTGGTAGACTTAGAAAGGAACGCGCACCAGCGAACCAAACCAGAAGAACTAGTTTTGTTTTGATTCGACTTTCCATTTCGTGTGATACGATTTTGTGAGTTGCGTCAGTACCAAAAAACCGCCCAAGGGTAACAGCGTTTCCTGAACAAGTAGAAACTGTATTGTATCGGTGATTTAATTGATGCTGAAGAAATAATTCGTTCAACGTGTAACAAAATTTAAGCCAACGCAGGTTTGGGCACTTTAAAAAACGAGTATTTGAAGAAACAACTTTTCGCAATCTACTTTAGATTTTAATGCAACTTTTTTAACAGGTTTTTTTATCAATGCACGCTGTCAATCCCTTATATTAAATAATTTTTCTCTAAAAAACATTCAGATAAGATAACTGGTATTTTGGCCAGGTGCGGCAGTTAGTAATTCTTATTTTTTTAAGAGATGGCGCTGGAAACAAGGGTCAGTTCACTGTCTAAACTCTTATGTCGTTTTGTTGTTACGACAGTACCTTTCAAAACGCCGTTGATGTTTAAACGATTTTGAGTTAACGTCATATTTTTTCGTGTGATAAACATGTCGAGCTTTGGGCCCTATAAAGAGCATTTCCGGCAGGTACTGCTTTTCTTGTTCAAACAAAAGAAAAAACACGAGTGAATACCGTTGTATACATATGTAAACTTACGGTGATAATGTCCCAACGCAGGAACCTTGTGAGCGTTGGTTCAGATCAGGGGTCTCCAAACTTTCCAGCCTTAGGAACATACTGATTACTTAAGTAAGTTCCAAGGGTCAAAACCGTTTTAATTTTCCAACCATTATCTATAATTTCTAAACTAGTCGCCGACTACGGGCCCTAAACGAGTAAATGCTTGCTAAATTCACTAGTTCAAGTACTATTGTGTATTATTATGACTGTGACAGTTGACGAAATCTGGTGATCAAAAGCGGAAATATGTAGTGGTAGTACCCTCTATCGCTAACAGATGGCGCTAGTACTACTTTTGAAAGCTCTGTAACAATTAAACATTCGTGAATAACCTCGTTGGTTCGAGAAAGTTCTGGTGTATTCCACTCACTTCGAGATGGCAGTAATTGGAGTATAAAAAGGCTAGCGGCGCGACCGCGACTCAGTCTGCCCAGGGAAGGCGAAGGAAGCGAAACTGTCGAAACTGTAATACCATTTAAAAGACATCTTCGAACCGACCAACGCCCATACGTAACAAAATTTTGATTTTACTTGTTCTTCTTGTGTGTTGCGCGGCTTGAAATCGCAACAATATTTGTTTACGAAAGTTAATGCTGAACAAGAAGCTGCAACTCGTGCCAGCTTTCGTTTGGCTCTTGAAATTGCCAAACGTGGAAAACCATTGACGAATTGGACCGATGACGAAATGATCAAAAAATCAAATATCAAAAAAAGTAGCTGACAAATATCAAAACAGTGAATTTTACTCGTCGAATATGTTCCCAAGGAAGCGACTTTGGCCTCTGTTTTCTAAGATTTGTAGGACATTATCTTCATCGACTGTTTGGAAAAAGGAAAGACAAAAACAGGAGTGTATTAAGAAGGTAGCCTGAAAAGTTTCCAGCCTCAACATGAAAATGGCGTTACTCTTCAAAACTATTCTGGTAATATTATTACGCATGCGTTGAAAGATAATCTTGAAACTTTCAGTCATGTTCAGTTGTTGTTTAACAGTCATTTATATCAGTCGATGTTAGCGTTTCTGTAAAGATGGAAAAAATCGAATATCGAGCCGTCATTAAATTCTTGCATTGGAAAAGCAATATGCTTACGAAATTTGAGAAGTAGTGAATATATAGGAACGCATCCTCTTCGTCTTGTCCTCCCTTTCACCTTCTCATTCGTATTTATCCCCACTATATTTCTGATATCCCTCTTGACTCATTCTGAACTTCAGTTGATTACCTTGTTTTATTTTGCGACTATTTTTGCTACATCTGACCAGACATTTTAGGAAGAGATGTTAGAAAAATAGTGGGGACAAACGCGAATGCGATTGGAGAATGATGTTAACGAAGAGGTTCGTTTTTTCTTGGAAATGTGTTTCTAACTTCTCTTGGTTGTGGATATGTGTATAGTTATTTGTTACGTGTTTGGTTATCCTTTCGATTCGTTGTTCGGTAAAACAAATTCATTTCACTTATGCGGACATTTTATCGTTTCCTTTTTTTAGGTGTTATTCAATTGTTCTAAACTGAGGCTGATTACCTTGTTTTGTTTTGCGATTAGTTATGCCACATCTGACCAGAAGATTATAGGAGGACCAGAGGAATATAATGGGGACAAATAAGAATGAGAAGGTAAAACGGACGAAAAGATGAGGAGGATGCGCTCCCATATTAGTGGGGACAAAATACGAATGAGAAAGAAAAACGGACGAGAAAAGCGCATCCTCCTCACCCTCATATATTCAGTACTTTGAGACAGATGAATTTAAACGTGGTTGAACCAGCTTGGTTGACGATGAACGTTCAGGACGGTCAAAAACTGCAACCACTATCGATTACATTGAAAAATTCCCCAAATGCTGCTAAACGACCATCGAATTAAGGTTACAGAGATAGCAGAGGCTGTGGTCATCCCGAAAGAGCGTGTTTGTCATATATTTTGTGAAAATTTCGGCGTAAAAAAGCGAACCCAGGGTGCCGCGATTACTCACTCAGGACTTAAAACGCATTCAAATGAACATCTCTGAAGCCGTGTTGAAACAGTTTAAGCGAAATAAGTCGTGGTTTTGGCGTCGATTAATAACTGTAGATGAAACTTGGATAAACCAGTACACTCCCGAAACCAAAGCACACAAGACGGGAAAGTGATGGCTACTGTTTTTTGGGATAGTCATGGAGTTGTGTTAATTGAATATCTTGAAAAGGAAAAAAACAATAACAGGGGCATACTACGCATCATTACTTGACAATTTTCAAACGACTATTTTGCAGAACAAGATGTCAGCTACTTTTTTTTCCTTTATTTGGGCTTTTGTCCACTATCTAAAACTCAAAAAATATCAAAAATACCTGTTCTTATGTAAAGAAAGAATCACTGGATAAAAATCAAACGGAGGCAAATTTCCAAAAAACCAAACGGAGGCAAAAAATATAATTTATTTTTTAGTTTAGTTTTGAAAACGAGGGGAGAGGACCCTCCGAAACGTTAACGTTAAAAGTTTGTAAATTTTTTTATAACATTTTTATATCTTTAAAATTTTGTTCGTTAGGTAAATTTATTATAAAAAAGAATCACTGAGAAATTTGTTTCCGTTTGTATCTAAAACTCAAAAAATATCAAAAATACCTGTTCTTATGTAAAGAAAGAATCACTGGGTAAAAGCAAAAAACCAAACGGAGACAAATTTCTCAGTGATTCTTTTTTGTAATAAATTTGCCTAACAAACAAAATTTTAAAGATATAAAAATGTTATAAAAAATTTTACAAACTTTTAACGTTAACGTTTCAGAGGGTCCTCTCCTCCCGTTTTCAAAACTAAACTAAAAAATAAATTATATTAATTTGTAATATATAAAGTAACGAGTGAAAGTAAATATATTTTTTTGTGTATGTCAACGATACTTACATTGACAACAATTACAATACTTACAAGCGGACCATGTGCTGATTTTGCAAATGTCGAATGTATTTTTAAAACAACACTTTCAATATATTTAACAAGAATGGTGTAGAACGGTTGTATCTTGAACTATATCCAAAACAATCCACAATAATCTCTGGTAAAACCAGAAAAATTATAAAAGTGTAATATCAAAACAATAAAATTTAAAAGATTTCAAATGACATATGTCAAAACAATTGACAGTGATACTTAAAATCGGTGACACCTGCCAAAAAAATTATAGTTTTTTTTCTCTTTGTCAATCATTTAGACAATACATAAAAAAATAATAGATTGAACCTAATGGAAATAAATTTTAAAAAATCACAAAAGTTAAATCAACCACAGAAAACCTCAAGCTGTTTCTTAATAACATTTTAAATGGCAGTTCTGTCAAAAAGTAGTGGTGTTAAATGACATATGTCAAATTAAAAATAAATTACACAGAGACAAATGTATTGCTTAACAGCACAGCCATAAACCGAAAAGAAGAAGAAGAAGAGACAAATGTAAAGTTAAACAAAAAAAACTTGTTGTTATCTTCTAATGACATTTTAAATGATTTTTACGTATATGTATGTCATGTACGTATTAAAACAAATTGACAGTGATACTTAAGATAGCTAACACCTGCCAAAAGAATTAATCGATAAAAAACTACTGTTGGAAATAAACTAAAATATACGTAAATGTTAAATCAATACAGACAATCCTCAAGTTGTTTTTAATGACATTTTGAATGACACTTCTGTCAAAAAGTAGTGGTGTTAAATGACATATATCCAATTAAATAAAGACAAATGTAAAGGTAAATAAAATAAACTTGTCAGGTTCTGTTCTAGTCACATTTTAAATGATATTTACATAAATTAATTAACATTAAGTGATTTGTAGCAATCGCATACAGAAACACAATGGTAAATAAAGAAAAATCAATGACATTAAGAGACATCTATCAAAATTACATGTAATTAAATACTTTCAAAGAAACTTTATTGAACACTAGGGCAGTGACATTTCAAATGACATTTACAAAAAATATCCAAACTAATTGATATCTGTCAAACTCATGCACACAAATTAACTTTAATTCAATTACCGTTAAAGACAGATACTTTTTACAAGTGCTATTTATGGAATTTATACGATTTCGACATTCGAAACCTACCGCATCTTGAGTAGTCTAAAATTTGAGGCGTATTTAAAAAAAAAACCGAAATAAAGACACAGAAAAAAGCCGGTAAGTGGATGCCAACATCTGGATTTTTTTACAGATACGTAAAGCGAGATTTCAAGGTTAATTTTAACACAGACAAAGAAATATTCATTGACGCTTGCTGGTTTGGGAAAAGTTCTGGGAAGTAGATGTGTTTATGCCCGTTTAACGGTATCGGCTCCTGAACTTTTTTTGACGTTAATACGGGATGTGACAAAAGGGAGACGAAAAACAGACGCGATTTTACGAGTATTTTGTTTGCGTTAATCGATTTGTTTATTTAATAGTGCAGGCTTAAATAATACGACTTAATTTTAAAGCGTTTTTCTAATGTAACCCACTGAACAGTAATTTAGTTTTTGGAGGCAGATGTCCTTAGCGTTTTTTTGAAGCATTTATTAGGAGTCACGTAATTCTCGGATTCTTACGTTTTATCGACTCCAGATTTTTTCCCGCTATATAGTTATTTTATTGCACGTGTGGAGCAAATGTGAAGAAGCTAGAATGTGTAGGAATACTCCAAAAATGTTAATTGGGGCGCCGTCTGACATATACATCGTAAAGTTAAAATATTGTTGACAGTATACTTACTTTGGGCATTTTGTCATGCGGGCGCTATTTGTGTATATAATTTATAAGCAATTTGTGTGACTTGCACATTTCATCTCAGTCAAAAGATCAAATTGAAAAACAGCAGTGCATCGATCAACTCACTTCGACTTTTGCGGTTGAAGAACCATCTAAAACTACTGTATATCACTGGTTTAGTGAATTCAATAGTGGTCGTCGTTCGCTCACGGACGAATTTAAAGAACGTCGTCCAAAATCGGTCGTTGTGGCAGAAAACATCGATAGGGTGCGCGAACTGTACAGTGAGATTGAGGCATCCCTTATGTATACTTGTTTGACAAGTATACATAAGATTTTACATGAAGATTTAGCCGTGAAAGGATTCCGCATAATTTGACAATAGAGGCAAAGTAAAGTTAATTGTGAAAGTTAGATATCAATATGTCTAGTTCTAGAAAATATCTGAGTGAGGGAGCTAAAAACAAAAGAAAAAGAGGGAGTCTAAGGAAAAAAATAAAAAGTTACCTAAAATTAGTCAGTACTGTAAGAATGATAACTTTATTGATGAAAAAGCCAGTGAACAGTGCTTCGAAAGTGAAGAATCTTTATCTATTTATCCCCTGGTGATGCTAACATGGTTAGCGAAACGTGCGTCGAGAACTTTAAAAAAGTGTTTCGCTTTAGTACAGCAGATCTCTTTGAGTTTAGTATAGCAGATGCAGCACCCGACACTAGTGTATATCTAGATCCACAACAACCACAATAAGGTACAAGCAAAAATCAAAGTGAATCATAGTTTAGTGTGAACCATGTTGCATCTTCACCATATATTACTGATAAGGGTAATTTTAAAGAACTAAATTAAAGTGAAACGGTTCGTGATCGAAAACGGGCATTGTAAACCTAAGGGTCCTTTCTTAAAAGACAGTGACAATAACACATGGGCTGAAAAGTCCCGGGCCTAACAAAGAAAACACAGTTTTTTTGGTTCAAAATTAGCTTGATTCATCAACGTAATCTCCATCAAGAGCAACGCAATCATTCCAGCGCCGCTCTAACATTTCAATTCCACTTTTGTATAATGATTTATCTTTTGCCTCAAAATAGGCCTCAGTTTCAGCGATTTTCAGCGACCTCTTCATTCGTGCGAAATTTCTTACCGGCGAGAATTTTTTCCAGGTCTGCGAACAGCCAGTAGTCGCTGGGAGCCAAATCTGGCGAATACGGTGGATGTGGGAGCAATTCGAAGTTCAATTCATGTAGTTTTGCCATTGTTTTGATTGACTTGTGACACGGTGCGTTGTCTTGATGAAACAAAATTTTTTTCTTTGCCATATGCGGTCGTTTCTTTGCAATTTCGGCCTTCAAACGCTCCAATAACGCTATATAATATTCACTGTTAATGGTATTTCCTTTCTCAAGATAGTCGATGAATATTACACCACGCACATCCCAAAATATCGAGGCCATAACCTTTCCAGCCGATTGTTGTGCTTTCGGGCGCTTTGGACGAGGTTCACCAGTTGCTGTCCACTCAGATGATGATCGTTTTGATTCCGGAGTGAAGTGATGGATCCATGTTTCATCCATTGTCACATATCGACGCAAAAATTCCGGTTTGTTACGTTTAAACATGGCCAAACACTGCTCAGAATCATCAACACATTCTCGTTTTTGGTCAACAGTGAGCAATCGCGGTACCCACTTTGAACAGAGCTTTCTCATAGTCAAATGCTTATGCAATATAAAGCCAACACGTTCTTTTGATATCTTTACGATGTCAGCTAACTCACGCAACTTCACTTTTCGATTATTCAAAACGATTTTGTGGATTTTTTTTATGTTTTCTGGTGTTACCGCCTCATTTGGACGTCCACTGCGTTCTGCATCATCGGTGTCTCTAAGACCACGTTTGAAGTCAGCAAACCAACGTTTTATTGTTGTTTCTGATGGAGCGGAGTCCCCATAACACTATTCAAGCCATTGCTTCCCTTGAACGGTATTTTTTCCCATCAAGAAGCAGTGTAAAATTAAAACACGAAATTGTTTTTGATCCATTGTTTTGAAAATAACAAAAGTACCGTCACTCTTAGCACAATAACTCACAAACTAATGAATAGAATATCATGAAATTTTAACAGCTGTCTTTTGAAGGTTAGTATTAACTGAAAAAAAGGTGACTGCAATAAAACTAGCGCCATCTATGTGTTAGGCCCGGGACTTTTCAGCCCATGTGTTAGATCTTTCATAGAAAAACATTACTATATTGTTTCCAAGTCTGGCGTGAAACTTGAACATACATGACAATCCTATAGCTTAATACTTCAGAAGGCGTATTGTGAACCATGTTGGTTATTCGCAAATCGAACATCTAAAAACATACAAAATGTTTGGATGGAAGGCTATGATATCTGGAAACATATAGACGACATAGAAAGACACGAGACATCGAAAATTCACTTGGATTCTTATCTTACATATCAATGATAGCGGCTACATGGAACACTAGATGAAGAGCAAGAGTCCATGATCAAGAAAGAAAAATCTTTTTGGCGAAGTATTCTCTGGACTTCTTGATGTTACTCTGACACTTTCAACGTGTAATTTAGTCTTTCGTGGCAACAGAGAAAAGGCAGATAGCAATGATCCAAGTTCCCGAGGAAACTTTTTGAGCATTGTTGAGTTATTAGCAAAATACGATCCGATTTTACAAGAATTGTTAAGTAAACCAAAGAGCCAGATAAAATACTTAAGTCAAAAAATACAAAATGAGCTCATTTCTGTTCTGGTTCTAAAAATAGAAAATGCGCTCATAAATGAAATAAATGCCGCACCATTTTACTCTATCATGTTCGATACGACTCAAGATATTTCAAAAACAGATCAAATGTGTGAACTTTACCGTTATTGTATGACCGAGAAAGACGAAAATGGAATCCCAAAGGCGCTCGTCATTAAAGAGTCGTTTTTAGGATTTCATGAAGTTAAGGACCAAACTGCTTTAGCAACATCCAACCAAATTATTAAATCCATAAATGATAAAAATATACCTCTAAATAGTCGAGCCAAATGCGGTATATGTTCACTGTGCTGCTTTTTAACTTAAATCTGGTTCTTAATGATACAGTAAGAGAGGTTATTGATATGCAACATTTTTTTAAAATAATTCGACAAATTTATAATTTTCTTGGGCATAGTATCAAAAGATGGAATTTTATATCTGATAAAGAAACAGAAGTCTTCAACTTCGATAACATTAAAAACATTGAACCCTACTAGATGGGCAGGACGTTATGATGCTATTTTTGCTTTAAAAGTTCGGTTTGTTGAAGTCCAAAAAACGGTAACGAAAACAATTCTGTTAAATTGCAAATCAGATGAAAGAAATGAAGCGGTTTCACTCAAGAAGATGATCGAGAACTACAATTTTATTATGTTATTGGTTTTCCATTGCAAAATTCTACCATCTATCGATGCAGCCATAATGCAAAACGTTTGAAAATTTGTCTGGAAGAACTGGAAAATTTAAAAAAGGAAGCGAATAGTGTAGCAGAAAAATGGTCACCCAAAAAATCAACCCTGAATTTCCTAAAACTCGTCAGAGGAAGGTGAAACGCTATTTTAACGAACTTTGCGAAGATACGCGTCTCCAAGATCTGGAAAGTTTGTTCAAAGTGAACATATTTTATCGAGTATTGGACATCATTATTAATCAACTGAAATTGCGTTTCCTTCCAATGAATGAAACCGTTTCCAATTTCAGTGTTTTGCAACTTGCCACTTTGCAAAATTTCAATGACACTGAACTATTTAAAAAAGCTCTAGAATCTGTTGATATATATATATATATATATATATATATATATATATATATATATATATATATATATATATATATATATATATATAAAGATAAAAGAAATAAAAAAGAATTAATAATTCTCAGTTTTTTGTCCACCTTTAGAGACGAAATAGAGACGAATTTTTACTGCCTGTAACGAAATTGACAGATCCAATCAAAATTCCATCCATCAAAAACAGGTCCAGTCCTTGTTTGAAACGATTGCTAGAAAAATTTTTGCTAGAATAATTGGGGTTAACTGAGGACTTACGAAGTACCAATGAAGGAAAAAATGTATATATAGTTTTACATAATTTAATACATTATACAAACTTAAGAAAAAAATTTAAAATACCTCTTCAATCAAATCATCTCCCAAAATGAACAATTAATGTTAGATAAATAATGTGCAGCTTTCTTGAAGTATGTACTGAATTAAGAAAATCTGTGGGACAAGAGAGGCTACGTAACTTGGCTATTCTGTCTATTGAAAATTCTATGGCTGGATCTTTAAACTTTGATGATGTTATTGATACTTTTACTGAACAAAAAGCCCGG
The DNA here is from genome assembly GCA_031761425.1 of Cosmopolites sordidus. Taxonomy (NCBI): domain Eukaryota; kingdom Metazoa; phylum Arthropoda; class Insecta; order Coleoptera; family Curculionidae; genus Cosmopolites; species Cosmopolites sordidus. Next base: position 71,268 of record JARFXV010000234.1, read on the forward strand.
AGAAAAGAATTTTATTAATAAATATCTTGTTAATATTAAATTGTTATTTCATTAAAATTACGTAATACCTATGTTTTTGAAAATAAAATTTATTAAATACAAACTATACTTCTTATACAAACTGTATATAAAATTTATTAGATATTTAACTAAAATGCACACAATGTTAGTTATACAGTTGGGTAGCTACTTAAGTGATTTATTAAACTTAAATTACAACGTGACGATTTTAACTTGGAGGGCCCCATCCAATGAATTTGCCACGGGACTGAGATGGTAACGTTACGCCACCGTACACAGCTGACAAATTTTGGATCTATGCGTGTAATTTCGCGCAAGAAGCACTTCGAAGCAAATGGACACCTGTTTTTTTTTTAGATAAATGGGCATGTGGCTACAGTTCCACTAGAGAATCGAAGAACGGTCAATTCTGAATGGTACACAATAAGTTGTTTGCTAGAAGTCTTTGAAGAAATAAGAAAAAACAACCAGCGATGCAGGATCATTCTTCACCATGACAACTCTCACATCGAACCGAACAACTCAATATTTGACCGGCAAAACAAAATTGATGGGTCATCCGGCGTACAGTCCTGATTTGGCACCTAATGATTTCTTTTTGTTCCTGTCCGTGACGAATAAACTAAGTGGTCAACGATTTTCGAAGCCAGAAGAAGCGGGTGATGTTTTCAAAGTGCATGTTTTGGAGATACCTCAGTCGGAATGAAAAAAGATTATTGCGGCAAATATTTTGAAAAACAATAAAACCATTTTCAATGATAAATATTTGTTTTTATTTATTATTCCGGATACATAAACGGCAACCCTCGTAAATAATGAAAGTAGTATCGGGACACTTACCCCACCCTTTATAAACCAAAACCCGCAAGAACCTTTTTAATAACCCGATATATTGCTGACGATATTTTAACATAAAAAAAAATCGAAATTATAAATAAAACGATTGAAATCTTAAACAAAATCCAAGTGCCAATAAACAATCCCGTTATCAACGTTAATCTGCGATTTCTTTACAAGATAAATTTTAATACTTGTTCAAATACCGAGGTAAAACACGCCCACATAACATTTACGATCAAAGAACGATCGAAGCGCACAAAGAAAATTACGTTAATTTTTTCAGATGAATTATGATACATTTGTATATACACTCTTCGACAAAAATATGGAGGCAGTAAATTAATAAGTATCATTTATTTTACCGATATTTAAATTATAAATATTTGCTATTATTCTCATTCTAAACCTTAAATGGAATCTGTGTCAACTCTTAATCCATGTAAAGTAAATATTTTTTTCTAGGAGTAGTGCTTGTTGACTTTCAATTAATTTAATCTACGAGAAAAAGATAAAGCCATATTGTTTATCTTCAAATTCAGTAGATTTTAGTGCGCGATTCTATATATATTTTTACACGTTGTTTTCAAAATGTTTATTAGTGTTTTTAAGTGTTATTTTAACTATGGGTCGTGTGCGAAACTTAGCAAGTAAGCAAAAAGGAAGAATTCTTTGAATGAAAGTAGAGAGATTTTCCATTTGTTAAATTGTCAGGAAGATTTGACGTAGTGCCATTCGACCATTTTGTTGTCGACCATGTTTTGCTATGGCAAAAATAAGAGTGCTTGACGACCGCAAAAAATACAAAGCGAGAAAAGTAGGTAATTTTGAGAATCGCTTCAAATGTTGCCCTATCCACGCGCACCATCATGCAGGAAGCAGGTGTCCAAATAAATGCAGAAAAAACAATCATCGCTTAGTCCTTATCACAAGACATCCCGTTTGGCGTTCACCCAGAGTGTTACATTTATTTTTACGATGAGAAAAAGTCCAACCTCTATGATCCAGATGGATACCAACCAACATTATTACCATGACTTAAGGAAAGAACAAAAAATATTGCTATGACGACAGGGTGGGAGTGGGGTGGTGTGGGGGTTTCCATCGGATTTTTCAAAAAGTCTTCTATAATTTTCATGGAAAATCGGATAAATACTAAAAAATATAAAAGTATGCTTGTATGTAAAGTCCAAAGTTCATGTTTGGAAGATTTAGCAGGGCCGGAGTTTGTTTTCCAACAGGACAACCCTCCAATCCACAATGCAAAACGTGTTTAAGATTTGAACCAAAATGTAGGTGTTCTGGATTGGCCAACCGGTTCTCCATATTTGAAAATAATAGAAAATGTTTGGGGTTTTCTACCACGAAATGTCTTTTTGCAATTGTAAGCAGTTTCGAAAACAAGAGCTGAAAAGTGGCATTTTTACTGCCTGTAACGAAATTGACAGATCCAATCAAAATTCCATCCATCAAAAACAGGTCCAGTCCTTGTTTCAAACAATTGCTAGAATAATTGGGGTTAATTGAGGATTTACGAAGTACCAATGAAGGAAAAAATGTATAGTTTTACATAATTTAATACATTATGCAAACTTAACAAATCTTTTTTTTTATACATCTTTTTGGAAGTAAGAAAAGAAACATCGAAGGTATTTAGACAAACTAAAAGAAAATATGAAACAATCAACTTAATGAAATAGAAAAATATTTCCAAAAAAAAACACCCGAAACTTTTACAAAACATTTAAAACTAAATTAACAGGCTATCAACTGCAGAGCCTGTGCTTTCAAAAGGAAAACGGACAATTAGCTCTAAATAACCAAAACAATTGCAAAGAACTTGCGAAATATTTTGAACAAATACTAAACTGTCCTGAGCCCTTAAACAAATTACCAACACTAAACCCTAAACAAACAAACCCAGATTCATTACCACCGAATGAAGAGGAAATAATTAGGCAAATCAAGCGGCTTAAAAATAACAAAGCTTCTGGTGAAGATGGAATCACTGCTGAACTTTTGAAATCCGCTGGTCCAGGTACAATCAAGGAAATAACCAAAATTCTACAAGAAGTTTGGCGAACCGAACGGATTCCGGAAGACTGGAAAGATGCTCTAATCCATCCACTACATAAGAAAGGAGATAGAACAGATGTAAACAACTATAGAGGAATATCTCTTCTCCCAGTTTGTTACAAGATTCTATCTCAATGTCTACTAGACAGAGCACAGGGACAGTTAGAACCGAACATTGGTGAATATCAAGCAGGTTTTCGACCGGGCAGTTCCTGCCCTGAACAGATCCTGAATCTAAAGTTGATTCTAAGACATCAAAAACTGTACAATAAAAATCTCGACTGTACATTTGTGGATTTCAAAAAAGCATATGATTCTATAGACCGCGAATCTTTATTCCGAATCTTGAAAGAACAAGGACTGGATCTGAAAACGCTGGCAATTATTAAAGCAACGTTAACTAACACGAGGTCAAAAGTTAAATTCATGGGTGACATCTCAGACCCCTTCGAAATTAAAACTGGTGTGAGACAAGGGGATGGACTCTCGCCACTCTTATTTAACTGTGTTCTAGAAAAAGTAATACAGGAGTGGCGTGAAAAAAAGTCGGCACTGAATATTGACCAGCCCATTAAACTGGGGAGAACCAACATCAAAATTGATTGTCTGGCATTTGCTGATGATCTAGCAATTTTAGCTCAAGATGTATTAACGGCACAGAAACAGACTGAAATCCTAAAAGAAACAGCAGAAAAGGTAGGACTCCAAATTTCCTTTGAATAGACACAATACATGACCTGCAACAGACTAAGAACACCATTTCTAAAAACAAAATATGGTAACATCAGACGAGTCTCTCAATTCAAATATTTGGGTGAAATAATCATGGAAAATGGGTTGGAAAAAGCGGCCAATAAGGGTAGATGTCAAAAAATGGAAACGGCATTGAGACTTACACAAAATATTTACAACAAAAAATGCCTATCTAAAAACACAAAACTGAGACATTACAACACGGTTATTAAGCCAGAATGTCTATATGCTGCAGAAACGCTCATTTTGAATAGAAAGAGGGACATCGAGGACATTGAAAAGAAGGAAAGAAAAATCATAAGAAAAATCCTATGCCCCAAACAAATAAATAGCACAACATACCGACTTCGAGAAAACCAAGAAATCAAACAATACACCGATATACATAGCGATATGAGAAAAAGAAGACTTAAGTTTTACAGCCACATCAAACGGATGAATCCGAGTAGGCTAACTAGACAAATAGTCGAATTTTATGAAAATAGGAGTAGAGCTTAAGTAGAAATAATCAAATGGATTGCGGCAATTAAGGAGGACCTAAGATCAGCAAATATTACACAAAGTGAAATTCAGAATGGAGGGTGTTTCAGACACAAGGTTAACGTTTGGAAGGTTGGCCAGAGAGAAAAATGTAGGAAGACTGGAACAACTTGGTCTGACGAAAGGAAAAAAAGGGCGCAAAGGAAGGCTAACAACAACGAACGCCTCTGATTGTACTTCGCGTGGTCCACCAGGGCCCATACGTGAATATAATAATATGATCAAGAGAATCCATTTCAGAATTGCTTTGATCCATCTGTCGGCGCATCGTCCCGCTATATGACCTGCCCACTTCTATTTCAATTCTTTCCTCCTTCCAATGATGTCACATACTTTCGTTTGTTCCCTGATTCATATGCAGATCTTTCTGATCCGCTTTGTAGTGTCATATACCTTTCCATTCCCCTCGGTGCTACCCGAAGCTTTTGTCTTTGCTTTTCAGACATAGTGGGAGTTTGCGCTTAAACACTATATTGAGCCTGCCAAATACCTGCCAACCACACTCAATTCTCCGTTCCACTGAAATCCTTTGCCAAAGATATATGTGTGGTCCACAACCTCTAAATAGCTTCCTAAAATAGAAATTTTTCTGTTGCTAGCAAATTTCTTGAACATAACCTGATTCTTTTTTAGTTTTTTTTTATTTTCAAGCCAAATGGTTCTTCCGCCCTTTGCAGCTCTTGTATGTGTTCATCTCGGTCTTGTAAGACGAAAACGACATAATCTGCGAATCTAAGATGGCTTAGATTAAGTATGCACCATTAATTTTTATTCCCTCCTGTTTCCAATCCAGATTATGGAATACCTCATCAAGGCAGACTGAGAAAAGAACAGGCGATATTGAGTTGCCATGCCGAACATCCCGTTCTAAGTTGATTTTAAATTCAAGGTCATCCATGTGGACTGTAACTGTAGCTTCATCATACATGGATCCCAGTATGATGAAGTTCACATAGGCTCTGCATATCCCTTGGTTAAGCAATACATCCATTATGACTCGTCTTGATATTGAGTCAAATGCTTTTTCGTAGTCAATAAAAGCCAAGCACAGTGGCATGGTGTATTCATTGTGCCTTTCTATGGTCTGTTGAACAATCTGGATCTGATCCATTGTACTGAATTCACTTCTGAATCCTACCTGCTCAAGAGAGCAGGCAGGCGCACCAAGAGGTTGCGCGTCATTCAGTGTTCTTAATATTCTTTTAGTTATTATCTTTGTCAAAACTGTGTACATTACTGATAAGAGGTTTATTGAGCAGTAGTTTTAAATATAAATATTTATATAAATATAATAATTTTACGGATAGTAAATAGTTCGTTCTGTAAAGAGTCGCGACGTTTCACCAAAATTTCATTTGGCATTTTCAAGTGTTATCTGCTTCGGGGGACTCTTCACTCTTCATCTGTAAATGAGTGAACACAACCTGCTGTGATTCCACAATCTCATGTGGAAGCGGACAGATATCTGCATCGCAGCCTAAATCATTCCGGTTAACTACTTGTCTGAAGGTGTGAGTCCTATCTATTCCTTCCGGGTGGGTGAAATTCAGACAGATCAGCCTCAAATAATGCATCGTGGCAACGATAAAAAGCGAATCCTTCGACAACTTACTCGTCAGCGTGTTGCAGAGCGGTCCACTAAAAACGGATCCTCCGGAAAACAAAAAGGCCTCTGTCGACATCACTCTCGTCTTTATTCCACCAATCTGAACTAAGCCGGTTGGAGGATACAACATTATGGATGGTGAGTTCTAGATCACGCGGCAGATGTCCAAAAATAGCTAGACCAAATTGAAGACCTGTCTGATATATTATGGTACATCTAGAAGCCATAAATAGAGATTGCTGGCGCGCAACATATAACATCTGACAGGCATTTCATATTCACATGGTTGGAGGCCAATTTACCTGAGTTAATCACTGCTAAAGAATGGCCCTCAGAAAGGCCGGACCTCAGTGCGGTGGACTATCGGTTGTGGAATGTTTTACATGAGATGGCCTGTTCTATAAACTGCCACTTATGTGTAGTATAATGGACAAAATTTACGGCAGGTCTAGATATTTTTATGTTGATTTTAGATTAAACGTGGGTTTTTGCGCTTATGCTCCTTGTTTCGAACGAAATCAATCTTTTCACACAACAGTTTGCGAGACGAAAATGATAAGATAAATTCTTGGCATTATCGCAATAAATAAATTAAACTGTGAGTATGTGCAGTATGAACGCCTAAAGCAATAATATTTTTTTAGGAAAAGAGATAAAGCACAATATGATAATAATTTAATAAGATTTAGATTCTCTTACAAAAAAAGCTTGTTAGAGATCGCAAAGCCTATAGTTAACCAGAGAAAAACAGAATTAACTTTACTAAGGGTTAACAAGGATAAACTTTTACTATAGAAATTTACTCTGTGTGATTCAGCATTCTCCGTATCCCCCCGAAACTCAAATTGGCCATGAGAGAAACGTTTTATGACAGTGTACACAATCCAAAGAGCCGAAACGAGAACCATTGAGGTAATTCCGAAAAATTACATAACAATCTATACTAGCATTGGTCGTTTCGTTAGCTTTCCGTCATACTGTGTACTTTTATAGAAATAGATTATACATAAATTCGAATTTTGTATATATATATATATATATATATATATATATATATATATATATATATATATATATATATATATATATATATATATATATATATAGAAGATTTAGTCAACACATATGTTGGAAAATGTTAGTTATTAAAAAGATACAGGGTGTTGAAAGTAAATCAAACCTTTCCAAAAATTGAGATAATTTAAAAACGCTTGAAGATGTCAGGTTCAAGATCAGGTTCAAAAAGTGTGCCTTGAAAACAAAAAAAAAATAAAATGTCAAACATACACTTATTGGATACGGGCTTTATTTAAAATAACAATTTTTTGAAATTTACTTCAATAGGTGTTGAAAGTGTCCACCGTTTACCTCAATACAGTTTCGCAAGCTCTTTGTTAAGTGACGCCTCATATTTGAGAAGACATTTTCTTTATTTCTAATAACATTGGCTGATTGTTGAATTTTCGGCGTCTGGTAAAAGTTGCCTCGTCAGTAAACAATATCTTTTTCAGAAACAGGAGCTTGGTTTTTTTTATGTCGCAGATTTTGACAAAATTCTGATCTAGCCGGCAACAGACGAAAAATGGTAGGAAAACAATTTTTCTTTGTGGAGAACTCTTGAAACGGTAGATTTGATAATTCATGTAGATGTTTCCAAAAGCCTAGTGCTTAGTTCAGAAATGCCCTCCTGTTGTTCTTCCGTTTCGGTTGTCCACCAGGATTATTGTAATAAAACGAACCTGTTTCGCCTTCGATCTGGGATGATTCTGATTGGGTAGAGCTCTTCATACCTTCTAACTGCAGTGTATTGTAACTTACTTGTGCATAAACACAGAGCATATTCCTTAAATCACGGTTAGGAAACTGATTAATTGTGGGCATTTTTTTCAAATTATTTAATACCAACTTAAGATTGGAGAAACTTGTTTTTACCTACGTTTAATAGGAGAGATAGAAAACAATGACAATAGTCATCGAGACGTAATAATTTATAGACAACATTCAAGGCACGCATCGTGAATGGCATTTTTTTCAGCCACCGACAAGATGTGCAATGAAATATTCGAAAACGAATATCTCGAGAAACGAAAACCGCGAGAGAAATCGATATTGACCAAGGGTACCTTTTTACGTGGAAATTATGACTCTTCTCTATTTTGAAGTCAAAATATTCCCAGCTTTATAGGGTAAAAAAATTAGAGCGAGTTAATTCCTCACAAACTAGGTAGCAAGCGCCCTCTAGGAACTAGGATCAAGCTAGTACCAAATTCGGATTTGTTGCCTTTGAAAACCGAACTATCCGGATTTTGAACCTGATATATTCTCAACCGTTTTTAAATTTTCTTAATTTTTCGAAAACTTTGTTTCATTTTCAACAACCTGTATCTTTTTAATAACTATCTAATTAATAACATTTGCCAACACATTTATGGACTAAATCCTACTATCACCAGTTGCTCTATGGCAGATAAGTTCTGGGACACCCTGTATATATATATATATATATATATATATATATATATATATATATATATATATATATATATATATATATATATTATATATATATATATATATATATATATATATATATATATATATATATATATATATATATATATATATATATATATATATATATATAAGGAAATTCTATATAGATTATAATATTCCAATAATTATGGCAAAGAAAATAAATTTTTAACATGTTAACTACATAAATTTCTCGTTTTTTATCACGATTGAAACGTATATTGTTTTCAATTGATTCTGGTTAATATTAATAAATTTGAAGTTTGTTTATGAGAGATGATGTCGAACTAAGGATTATTTTAAAGTATTAGGAAAATTTTCGAAAGTTTCATTACTAGATTTTCGATCTAGGAAATAAAATATGCATTATTGTCTACCTTTTTGTTCTGATAAGACGCGTCAACATCACCAGCTAATTTTAGTTATACAGGATGTGATAGAAAATCGGGCGATTATAGAAAAACAGTAAAAGATAACGTCTGAAATGTGACCTCCGTTTCGTAGTAAACACTTTTCGAATCTCAAATGCAAATTCATCGTAACACAGCGTAACAGATTTACTGGAATTTAAGTTAGTTCTCGAATTTCAACTCCGCAATAATTTGTGGCGAGACAACGTAGCCCTTGATACAAAACCGCACAAATAAAAATCACATGCCGTTAAATCTGGCTGGTCAAAGGATATCCTCATATCCACAAATAACATTTATGGATGTCCTAGTGGTGTGAGTACCAGGTAGTAACAAAAAAAAAAGACAGAGGATCTGCTGCACCAACAAGGAAACAGGAATGAAAACAAAAAAATCGAAATTGAAAAATTAATAACAGACGAAAGCGTTAGGAGCCATCGGTAGACGATGGATGGGTTACAATAAAACCTATAACAGAAAAACTTACCGAGCAGACAATTACGAACGAAGACTACGACGATGAAGGTAAAAATGCGGTGGAGAATAGAAACGCTCTACTGGGTTGCATACAAAAACCCACAACAGCATAAATAAAGGTATACGAGAGGTTGAGAAGGGATTCCCCTACATGTATGCAAGAGGAAAAAGCCAGGAGCTACTAAAAATGTATATAGAGGAAAGACATGAAGCATACAACAAATAGGAGATAAGAAAAATTTACCAGAACATTAACACAGTAAAAAGGTTTCACCTTAGAGATACTAGTCACCCCAGATGACTTAAACATATTGAAGCGAAGGAAACGATCATTAAGAGATACCTATTCAGAAAAATATGTGCAAACAAGAAGAGAAAGAGAACGAATCCAAGAATCCATGACAACATTGAAGTTGTGAAGGGATGTACTTATCTGGCAAGCAAACTAGACTAAAACATCATACGAGATATCTGGAATCGTATTATGATGAGTAACAAAACGATTAACGGATAACAATACGATCTAAACATAGAAAGAAAATCTATAATACAAAGGAACCGGAAAGTTAAGATCTATAAAATACTCCTTTGGCCAGTAGTGACATGTGGCTGCGAGATGTAAACTCTCACAAAGAAAGCGAAAGAGCTTGCATTATCTGAAAGAAGAGTACTGAGAAGAATTGTGAGTTCTCTGAATGATAATGGTACAGGCCAACCAGTTTTTTGATGCCGGGCTATTTGAAGCTGATTTCATATGAATTTGATGCCCTGAATTCAAATATGGCATTTTTGCCTAGGAGCTCAAATTTCTAAAGAATGTGTGATCGGTTACATCAGGTAGATTGGAGTGGCATTTACCGACATGGTGATGTGAACTCGGCAGTTGGAGCATTTTATGCAATAAATAATGACATTTTGGATGATTGCACAGAGGAGTATAAACCAAATGCCAAAAAACGGAAATTGAAGCCATGGATAACCAATGGCTTAGTCAATAGTATTAGAACCAGAAAGGCAATCTTTTTAATAACTTTTAAATAACTATAGAAGTTATAGATCAGCAAATATTACACAAAGTGAAATTCAGGATAGACGTTGTTTCAGACTCAAGGTTAAAGTTTGGAAGGTTGATCAGAGAGAAAAATGTAGGAAGGCTGGAATAATTTGGTCTGACGAAAGGAAAAAAGCTCATAGCGAAAGAATGAAATTAGTATGGGCGCAAAGGAAGGCTAACAACAACGAACGCCTCTAATTGTACTTCGCATGGTCCACCAGGGACGTGAATAATAATAATAATAATAGAAGTTACAGAAATTATTTAGGCAAACTATTGAAACTGGTGAAAAGAAAATACTTTGAAAGACAAATTGTCGACTGTGATGGTAACATGAAAAACATTTGGCACACAATTAATGAATCAGTGGGTCCAGGAAGGACTAAGCGCAAGGAGATTACTCTGTGCGATGGCCTAGGGCATAACCATCTTAGGGAGGGAGAAGTGTCGGAGGCATTTTCTAAGTATTTTGATGGTGTACTTGGGACTGTTACAAAGCAAGTCGAGCAAGAACAGCAATACATAAAATGAGAGATCTTTTCTGCTGCATACGGTGAAGTCATTTGCTGTCACTCCTGTTGATCATGATACTGTGAAGAATGTTATCAGTCAATTAGATGCCTTGGAACTAGACAGCTTTGGAACTCTAATGCTAAAAAATAGTAAAAATCAGATTGCTCCATGTGGCTTGTGCCAATTGTAAAGGCGATAACTATTGCGATTTTGCCGGTGGTATTAAAAGTTTTCAAAAATTAATGGTACAACAGTTAACTAATTATTTAGACAATATAAAGTTGCCCGCAGAAACGCAATACGGCTTAGGAAGGGTCTGGGAACGAATCCAGCCTTGTTTTGGCTTATTAGTTACTTGTACAAAAACCGTAATGAAGAGAAATATGTAAGTGGATTATTTTGGCGCTTTACTAATAAGTAGGGCGCTTGCTACTGTGTCGTATTCTATTTTATTAGAAAAACTGGAAGCATTATGGATAAGGGGCAAGCGGTTCCATGGTTATTTAAATGGAAGAACTCACATTGTTAAAGTGAATGGGTATAAAAGCACAGAGAGATCAGTGTGCCCAATATTATTTATAATTTATATAAATGACCTTAGCTCCTTAAGAATAAAGGGCCACATTTTTACATTTGTTGATGACATAGCCTTGCTATACGCAGGGGATACAAAATTAAAAGTGCTGCATGTCGATACCTGTTCTTCTATATAAACATCTTAGCTCTCTGGGATATACACATAAGAAACACGTTCATTATGACACAAGGGCTACTGGTGACACTGTTTTAAACGTCTTTTAAACTTTTACGTCTTGTCCCCTCGGTTATTTAACCTTTTGCCGGAAAACATAAGAGATAACGTTTTGAAGAAGAACATCAGTTATCTGGCATTTAAGCAAAATATAAAGAAATTGTGCGCGCTTCATTCAGGTCGGTGTCTGTCAGCATGGCTGAATTGATTTTTCTTGTTCTTGAGCCTTAATATATTGGATGGGGGAGTCTTTTTTCATAATTTTATTATTATTTCATTTATTGTGAATGTCTGTGCTGAATGTTGTAATGGTTTTTTTTTAAATTTCTATTTTCTTTTCTTGGTTGTGAGGAACCGGACCCACACGCAAGCAGTGTTTTGTGGCTTGTAGGTTAGTATTTTTATTATATTAGCGTAGGATCTAGACATACAGGCTGTATGGTATTGCATTGAAAATTATTGTACTGTATATTGTAAAGATTGTATTGTGAGGATCTTAATAATAATAATAATAAGACATAATATTTTAGTGAAATATACGTTACACTATTTTAAGTTAAATCCATCGATCAAATAAAAAAACTATACACGGAATTTTTATTATTATATTATATATATTATTATAGAGAAAGATAGAGGAGAAGGTCATGGATGAAACCAACTGTGAACCTTTTTTTCCGTGACATTATTGAATGCATTTTGGAACAGTCCCTTTTTGAAATCCGTCAGCAATCTGGCATCATGTGCGTATCCCATCTTTCTTGGTAGCGGTCCTCCATAGTTTAAATACTCTGATGAAATATTTTACCTTGTTCCTCACAGGTGTCTCCTAAATTTTGAAGAAAACGGTCTAAGCGGCTATGCAAATAGTGAACATTAATGCTCATGTTGCTCCCAAGGGACCTGAAATTGTTAAGCATCTTGTTTACCAGTTTTCAGCTTTGCATTTGCCCAGAAAGTTTCCGACAACTGCAACAAATGAAGTCCAGGCTTGTCACTCAGCATCATTCACTGAATTTATGAAGGCACGATCCTTAATGAGTTGTCTTATTTGTGGACCGTCAAATATTCTCGCTTTAATTTTTTCCGTATTCAACTGAAGCATTTTTCCTTATGTATGCAAAGCATGATCCATTTTTATCAAGAGCCTTTACAAACTGCTTCGTTAAGCCCACTGCTTGATATTCAGTGGAGAAAATATGATTTTCTTTCGTCCAACTAAGGGGGTCGTTAATGACACTCTTTTTCCCAACGTCCATATTTTTTTTTCTTAGGCCACTCTTTTGTAACCCAGTGGTGTGTTTTGCACAAGAAGCAAGGATATTTGGTGTAGCCACTTGGCTGTCCAAGGACAAAGTTTACTGTTTTTATGTCCACATAAATCACCCACTGATATACATGATACTTTATCTTCCCCAAGACCAAAGCTCTGGTGTCATATTCTTCTTTCATTTTTGTTGAGCGAACAATTGGTATTGAACTATATGTTCCCATTTGTAGAAAGACATATTTCAAACTTCGCTTTGAGCTGCCAATAAATAGGCGCCAATCATCTGGAAAATATTCAGGAAGACCCATTTTTTCAGGAGTCTTTTAATTTCGTGACAAAATGCAACATTGTCTTCTTGAGGGAAGAATGGTAGCAGACCCCTTTCTCTTCTACGGTAAAAGGCAATTTTGATTCCTTGTTCCAGTAAATCTTTGTCGTCCAAACTGAAAGCCAGTAATGCGGAAGCTTCTACTAAAAGGTTGAGATCTCTGGTAAGATCATTTAACTCATTCTGGTTGAAACGTTGAGGAATTGATGACATCCCCTCGAAATCACTGTCACGTTCATTAGTATCAGGAGGGTGATCAGAGGGACAATGCTCGTCCTCACAGAGCTCTGGAAGCTGGTTAAATGTTGTGATCGGTGATCGGTGATCGGATTCTGAGCGGGGGACCCGGGCGTCTTGCAGATACTAAATCAGGATAAGTCCACTTGAGAGCTGTTTCAACTGATTCCAGTAATATTTACTAGGCAGAAATAACAGTCATCTTAGTGGTTTTTGGGTTCTTTCAAAACGCCGAATTTTAGACTTTTTCTTTTCCCAGATACGGTGCCCAGGTTTTATTCTGATCACCAATCCTAATACCAAATTGTCCAAGATAAGCTCTCTTTACAAAGTTAGTAACAGGTTTTCTGTTTTCTTTTAACATATATGTGGCAAAACACATCAGGATGATTCACACAACTTCTACTTAAACTCGTTTTATTTTTATTCAACAAAACAAATACAACAATCTACAACATAGTTTTAGGTTAATTTTATAACAACTCTCTCCTAAACACGCGAAGTCAACTTCAATCTACCTTGCACGGCGAGAACTCACAAACTAACTCAACTCTAGTTTAAGCGTTGAAGGTCACTTCAGTTACCGGAAAGACTTATGCAATCTAATGGATTTTCCTGCAACTAACTTAACGGCAGGCTGACAATAGGGTAAATATCCAGGAACCAATCCTTGTATAATAATTTTAGAACACCCATACTTGAAAAACATTGATATATAAGTGAATGTATCTAAAAAAGTAGCACAGATAGAGAAAAATTGATTTCATATTTAGATTTAGCGCCCGAAATTTAGCTAAAACCGGTTCTAAATCCTAAATCTATCCTAATTTTTGAAGTGAAAACTTCTTTAGTCGCGTTGAGTGATTTTTGGTAGGGGCAAAACTTAAGGGTTCGCGTCACCGACATACTAGTGACGTGATGCGCCAGACTGGCGACGCGCAGCGGCCTGTGTACATGTATATGCATATATTCACTAATACATTGTATATACTCGACTGTATCATGTACGTGTTGGACTCTTTTTTGGATGGGTAAAATCTTGTGAGTTCGCGTCACTGACATGCTGTAGTGGCAGTAAGTGAAGTTAAATTGACCACGTGAAAAGTTTAATTTGTGTATACTGTGCATTCTTTAAATTGTGTTTTAGATAATCATTATCTTAATTGTTTAATTGTAAAATCACCGTGCAATACAAGAGTGAGTATTTAATATGCTAATATTTTTATGTAGAAAAATGAATAACAAAAACAAAGCATTTATTTTCGAATATTTCCAATATTGGTATTGGAATTTAATTATATAATGAAATTTTAATTATTCATACCATAATTAAATTAAAAATTAAAAAAACAACAGTTATTCCATAGTTTCAAGTTTTTACTTTTGTCGGCAGTCCCCATGACTGCCTACCTTTTTTTCTTGTAGGGCTGTGTTATACAAAGATCTGGATATTGTAGACTATGTGAGGATCCAGATATTTATATGGGTAGAACACATGGAGAGACTCCAGAAAGCTGAATACCAAGCAGAATCATGAGGGGTAACAGAAAGAGAGGTAAACCAAAGACAAGGTGATAGGACAAAGTAAGAAGAGATGCTGAAAAACTACCGCACATCTAAAGTTAGCCAAGGACTGTTGGAGATCGAGCCGGTTGCAGGTGAAGGCTGGAGTGGGCCAAGGTACTCTGACGGGTTGTAACACCACAGGAAGAAGACATATAAGTGTGAATAAATCTTTTAAATTAAAATAATGTTAAAGTTCTTGGGGTTTCATATGAGTTATTTGATTTAGAATTAGAATAGCCAAACAGCACTTGATATAGGATACACTGTCATGCATGACTCCTGCATGACCTCCAAGATGTTGTACATGTTGTCAATTTTAATCAGAATTTTGGGCAATCATGTTGATCATTAAACTCAAAGAAATTTGCCATGAAAATCAAATCACTTTTTAAATTTTTTTAAGCATTTCGATAACCATGTTAGCAGCATCAGGTGTTATGTAACGATGTATATCGTTGTATGATAATGTAATGAACGAACGAATGAATTATTAGTTCTCTTTTAGTTTACTCTTTTACACAAAAGGTTCAAACAGAATTGATCGTCGTCATGTTATTTAAGAATATTTTTCACTGCTGACAAAACATTAGATGTCTATTCATTATAAGAGCTTGATGAGATGATATAAGATTCATACTTTTCATCTCATAGCATCTCATCATTTACAGTTACATTACATTACATTAAAGTTACATTACTGTCATCAGTAATGTAACTTTATCACAATAATTGTAAATAATTTTGATAAGTTCTTGAGTTTTGTATTAGCCATATGATTTAGTAATGTGTGACATCTGATTCTTTTCCAGTTTTGAACTGTTCACTTCTATAAATATTCAAGTCTATTATAAGCTTAGCTAAGCAACTATCTGATGAAGAACTTATATAGGATTTTCAACGATGCTTGATATCCTGCATAATCACATCGTCTAACCTGTTATCAATAGTGACACGTTTAAAATGGTTGAGTAATAACGATTATCAGAGTTTAAAACAAAAATTAATTGCTGAACAAAACAAGTATCATTTGATTATGCGGCTACTCGTTATAGCTGTTTACAGAAAACAAAGAATCTAACTTTATTATATACTACTGTGATCAAAAATAAGGTGACTTTTGTTTCAACACTTGTATACAATCACTTGTTTTTTAGTCATGCATGACCGTCCTTGACATCTGACAGAAGTTTCATATCACTTCTCTTGTTAAGTTAGAAATTATAACATCTTTTCTGACTTTTTTGAACTGGATCTGCCTTAAGTTTTGTCTAAAAGTGAACTTGCTTGTGCTGATGCTTTAAAAGTATTACGGCGATGAACTATGTCAAAAAACAATGTTTCCAAGTGATACAACGGCTTTAGTGATGATAGAGAAGCAGTTGAAGATGAAATCTTTCAGGAAGACCTTCCACACCAACCATTGAAGAAAACCTAACCAAAATAAAGGATTTTGCACTGAATAATCCCCAATTAAGTTTTAAAATTTTTAATTCATTTAAACCAATTCAGTCAATTTTGAAGAACAATGTAGTGTTATGTCAACACGTGCGTCTTCAGGCCTTGTTCAGAAAACACTGAATTTTTGGAGAAATGCTTTTCTTGGATGATGACATCTGAAATTCATAATTACCGGGGATGAGACATAGATTTATGCTTGTGATCCAGAAAGAGCTCAACAATTAAGTGAGTATAGTGCTAAAGATGAATCAATGCCGAAAAAATACGTCAAAGTCAGTCAAAAATCTAAATTATGTTAATTGTTTTCTTTGATTACCATGGTATTGTCCACAAAGAGTTTCTTCCAACTGGTCAAAGAGTTAATAAAGCGTATTATTTAAGCATTCTACGTCATTTGCGCGAATCGATTCAAAAAAACCGTCCAGATTTGTCGCAAAACAAATAATGGAGTTTGCGTCATAACAGCGCACCATGGCGCACAACAATATCATAATTATTCGTCAGTTTTTCGCTAAAAATAAAAAAATACCGTTCACCAAGCACCATATTCGCCAAATACGGCACCGTGTGACTTTTTCCTGTTCCCTCTGTTGAAGAAACCACATGTTGGACGGTGCTTTGAGTCTATAGAAACCATCAAGAGATTTCGCTGGCAGCTTTGAAGGAAATATGACAACTCAAATATAAAAAATATTCCAACGACTAGGAAAACCCGTTAAAATAAGTATATTCCACTGAGCGGGGATTACTGTGAAAGAGCCAAAATAAATTTTGATAAACACCCTGTGTAAAAATAAGTATAAAAAAATCCCTTGCGGATCAGAGTTTTACTACATTCTAAGACAAAGAAATATGTCAAATATATGTATGTGACTGTAACATAATATTATTTGCGATAGTGTTATTAATAGTTTAGTTAATATATTGTTTAAATTTAAGTTTGCTTGTTTTGTCGAGGCTCTAGGCATCGAAAACCATGCGCATTTCGAGGACAAAGAACGTCGCGACGCTCCTCCCGACGCCGGTTCAATCAACTCGGCAAAATCAACCGACAGACAAAAAGAACATCGTCGGAGGAATATCTACCTAGAGTAGGTCCAGCGGGACCCTTCCTTAACAGGGTCCCCGTTGAAAATCGATCGGGTTCGACAGCTACGACCTGGGGGGATTGGCGGGTAGGCGGTGGAGCAAGGGCGGGCACCGAACCAGAACAGAACAGAACCACTAGCACCACCGGGATGGGTTCAGCCGCAGGACACGTGCTTTACGTAACGATCTGCACATAACCGAGAAGAAGTGAAAGTGAACGACGATGATCCGTTGGCGGGATTTCAAACAGCATGCCAACAAGCAGAGGGCGCGCACATTGACGACCGTCCGACGCGAACTGTGGTCGAGCTACGACTGATCGGCGGCGGCGGCAGCGGTGGAGGCAGCGGAGGCGGCGTGTTGCGACGGGCCCACCTCGCACCCTGTCTGCCCCACCGGGGTACTCGATACCGGGGCGTCGGGGATCGTTAGATAACAGACCGGTTGGAGGCAGTACTGCGGCCTTTTTTCGCAGGAACTCGTGCTTGCGGCCGTGATATTTATCGCGCAAACTGTCCGTAATCAACTAATTCGCAATCAATGTTGACGAACTGATTCTGGGAATATGCGCAGTTTTGTTTTTTATTTCATTTCTTAAAATTATTCTATCAAATACGTGAGTAAAGTGGAAAATCAAATACTTTTCAAATAACAGGTGTTTCGGTTAATATTGTCCAACTATTCATCAAGCCAAATTTGAAGTCTTTGCTGCATCAATCGAAATAAGTGGGAGTCCGGGGTAAGGGGCTAAGTCGGGTGAATACGACGGGTGGGGTAGGACGTCTCATTTAACATTTTCCAAATAGTTTTTTATACGTTTTGTAACATGTGGCCTAATATTTTGTAACATAACATGTTGAAAAATGACTTTATCGTGTCTTTGGGCGTACTCCGGTCGCCTTTCCTTCAGTACTCGATTCAGTTTTATCAATTGTTGTCAGTATAGATCGTCAGTAATCGTTTTACCAGGTTTCAGCAGTTCGTAATCCATAGCTCCCCTATTATCCCACCAAATAGACAGTACAGTGTTTCCATGTATATTGCGTACTGATTCTGACATTAAAGGCTGGCCTGGGTCTACCCATGATTTTTGCGCTTTGGGTTGTCAAAACAGATCCACTTTTCATCACCTGTGACAACTCGATGCAAAAAACCTTTTTTTTCTGTCTGGTAAGCAAAATTACACAAGTCGTTTTTTATCCTTCAATTCATATAAACCCTTTTCCTTCCATCTGGATCTTTCCCAATGGATGTAGACATTCGGAAACGGTCGATTGGGCAACATTTAATGGACAATAAAATCTGTAATCGACACAGTTACGGAGGAGACAATTGGTACTCGAAATGAAGGAACAAACCAAAGAAGCGAGTGCAAACATGCGGTGGATAATAGAAACTCTGTCTGACTGAAGTGCATACGAAAACCCACAACAGCAAAAAAAAGGGAATACGAGAGACTGCAAGGAGGCCAAACGTCTATGCACGTCTATGCACACGCAAAAAACTTGACGAAAATAACATCACAGACGATATCAGAAATCGTATTTTGAAGGGTAACAAAGTTATTTATTCCCTACATTCTGTCTTAAGATCAAAGCTTATTCAAGGGAACACGAAGATTAGGATTCATAAAACACTCATTCGGCCAGTAGCCACCTATGGCTGCGAGACGCGGACTATTTGCAATATTTGAAAGCAAAGTAGTCAGAAGAATTTTTGGTGCCACCACCTGTGATCGAAATCAAGCAATTGTATAAAGATTTGAATTTTGTAAGCTATGAGAAGGTTCAGTGACTCAGATACATGGCGATAATCAGATACATGGTCAGAAAACCCAAATAACAAGGAAAATCATGGAGGGGTGCAGGACAATGTGGAAAGAGATGCTGAAGAAATACTGCCCATCAAAAACTGGCAAGAGAACTGTTGGAGATTGATCCGGTTGGAAGCGAAGGTTGAAGAAGGTTAAGGCTCACTAACGGGTTATAGCTCCACAGGAACAAGAAGAAGAAAGGCGAAAGTATTTTCGAGAAAAGTTCATAACACATTTCAAAAAAATGTAATGAAATGTTAAGTCCTTTTTAATTGCAGCAATCCATTTAATTATTTCTACTTTAGCTCTACTCCTATTTTCATAAAATTCGACTATTTGTCTAATTAGCCTACTCGGATTCGTCCCTTTTATGTGTCCGTAAAACTTAAGTCTTCTTTTTCTCATATCGCTATGTATATCTGTGTATTGTTTGATTTCTTGATTTTCTCGAACTCGGTATGTTGTGCTATTTATTTGTTTGGGGCCCAAGATTTTTCTTATGATTTTTCTTTCCTTCTTTTCAATGTCCTCGATGTCGCTCTTTCTATTCAAAATGAGCGTTTCTGCTCATATAAACATTCTGGTTTAATAACTATGTTGTAATGTCTCAGTTTTGTGTCTTTAGATATGCATTTTGTGTTGTAAATATTTTGTGTAAGTCTCAATGCCGTTTCCATTTTTTGACATCTACCTTTATTGGCCGCTTTTTTCAACCCATTTTCCATGATTATTTCACCCAAATATTTGAATTGAGAGACTAGTCTGATGTTACCAAATTTTGTTTTTAGAAATGGTGTTCTTAGTCTGTTGCAGGTCATGTATTGTGTGTTTTCAAAGCAAATTTAGAGTCCTACCTTTTCTGTTGTTTTTTTTTGGATTTCAATCTGTTTTTGCGCCGTTAATATATCGTGAGTCAAACTTGCTAGATCATCAGCAAACGCCAGACAATCAGTTTTGATGTTGGGTCTCCCCAGTTTATTGGGCTGGTCAGTAATCAGGGCCGACTTTTTTTCACGCCACTCCTGTATTAATTTTTCTAGAACACAGGTAAATAATAGTGGCGAGAGTCCATCCGCTTGTCTCACTCCAGTTTTAATTTCGAAGGGCTCAAAAGGTCACCCATGAATTTAACTTTTGACCTGGTGTTAGTTAATGTTGCTTTAATAATTGCCAGGGTTTTCACATCTAGTCCTTGTTCTTTCAAGATTTGGAATAAAGATTCGCGGTTAATAGAATCATATGTTTTTTTGAAATCTACAAATGTACAGACGAGATTTTTATTGTACAGTTTTTGATGTCTTAGGATCAACTTTAGATTCAGGATCTGTTCAGGGCAGGATCTGCCCGGTCGAAAACCTGCTTGATATTCACCAATTTTAGGTTCTAACTGTCTCTGTGCTCTGTCTAGTAGACATTGAGATAGAATCTTGTAACAAATTGAGAGAAGAGATATGCCTCTGTAGTTGTTTACATTCGTTCTATCTCCTTTCTTGTGTAGTGGATGGTTTAGAGCATCTTTCCAATATTCCGGAATCCATTCGGTACGACCAAACTTCTTGTAGAGTTTTGGTTATTTTCCTGATTGTACCTGGACCAGCGGATTTCAAAAGTTCAGCAGTGATTCCATCTTCACCAGAAGCTTTGTTATTTTTAAGCCGCTTGCTTTGCCTAATTATTTCATCTTCATTCGGTGGTAATGAATCTGGGTTTGTTTGTTTAGGGTTTAGTGTTGGTAATTTGTTCAAGGGCTCAGAACAGTTTAGTAGTTGTTCAAAATATTTCGCATTTTTTGGAAATCTTTTTCTATTTCATTAAGTTGATTGTTTTCATATTTTGTTTTAGTTTATCTAATTAGCTTCCATGTTTCTTTTCTTACTTCCAAAAATATGTTATAATTTATTGCTGTTCTTTAACTGTTCCAATCTTTGAATGCTTTATTTCGGCTTAATACTACTTCTTCGCAAACTTCATCCCACCACGGATGTTTTCTACGTTTTTGTAAGGGGACCAACTTTAAGGCTGTTTTAATAATTTTTTGTTTCCAATCTTGCCAGTTCTATATTCACACACACACAATATGTAAAACAGTAAGGAAACTAAAAAATACAAATTCTGTGGGGCTAGACAATATTCCTTCAGTTGTACTGAAAAAGTCTATCAACTCATTAATAACACCGTTAACATATCTAGTGAATTGGTCACTAGAAACTAGTATTTTTTCGAGGGCATTAAAAACATCAAAAGTAATTCCTGTCTTCAAGAGAGATGACCGGCTCTCCCTCTCCAACTATAGACCAATAGCTATTCTACCCACGTTATCTAAACTGTTGGAGCGTATACTGTATGAGCAGATCAGGCCCTTTCTTGTGCGCTTTAATATATTGAAATCATCCCAGCACGGGTTTCGAAGGGGTCGATCTACACATTCAACAATCTGTGAATTTTTAAACAAGATATATGAAAACATAAACGATAATTGCAAATGTGTTGGTCTGTTTATGGATCTAAGAAAGGCTTTCGATCTGGTGGATCACGCAATACTGCTGGACAAACTTCATCACTATGGCCTGAGGGGTCGGGTGAGAGAGTGGTTGCAACATCTGAAATATTAAGGATTATTTCGGAAGTGCCCCAAAGATCTGTTTTGGGTCCACTGTTATTTTTAATTTTTGTTGATGATCTGCCAGATGTTTGCAGTAGCGGAAATATGGTAATGTTTGGTGATGATGGCAGCTATTTAACAGAAAATAAAAACATGCAGGGAGCCATTGAAACGGTACAGGAAACGCTCAATAAATTTCATAGTTGATTTACGAATAATAAGTTATCCCTTAACGTGGACAAAACCACTTTTATTGCTTTTACTCCTCGAACACACACTATAACGGAGTCATATTTACTAAAAATTAACGGTAAATCTATACAGTACACATCCTATACTAAATATCTGGGTGTTCATCTCGATGAAGACAGACTTTGCTGGGATGAACACATAGCTGAACTATGCAAGAAATTAGCTGCTGTCTCATATGCTGTTTATAGGTTGAAACGGGTTGGTACCACGGATATTGTGCATTCATATTACTATGCAAGTTTTATAGTCGCGCTAGGTATGGTTCGATATTTTATGGTGGGTCGCCCGATCTGATGCCTGTTTTCAAAATACAAAAAAGATAATTCGAATGATGGATGGGGTGTCACTACTGGCAACATATCGACCAATTTTTAAACAATGCAGGATTTTGACTCTACCATCACTATATATTTTGGAGATTATCATCTTTGTTAGGCGAAATTTTGTAGCATTCGTGAAAAATAGTGATTTTCATCGCTATGACACACGGGGCTCTGATGAACTTGTTTTACCGATACATTCATGTAAGATAGTTGAACATAATGTTTACTATAGAGGTGTGAAGCTGTATAATAAGTTGCCACAACGATTTAAGCATATTCAGAATGAGAACGAATTTAAAAAATTAGTCCGTGAATTTCTTATAAGTCAAAGTTTTTATAGTTTAGAATATATGTCGTATCAATAATTAGATTCAATGCTTATTTATGTATACAATGTTTATTTGTGTAAGATTATCATATCATGTATTGTTTCTGACGTTGCGTCACTGAACATTCTGTCAATCCTGTAAATACGACTTAATCATGAATATTTGTATTGTTGTGGGCATTGAATAAATACATTATTACATTATTAAATTATTGAATTATATACCTTATCAAGAATAAAATATCTATATGTAGGTTTAAATGTTATATATTCTTTGTATGCACAGAAGTGTGACAATGTGCATGCTCTTGTTTTGACTTGATCCATGCATATTTATATTATCTTGAGGATTCAATAAATTATATATATATATATATATATATATATATATATATATATATATATATATATATATATATATATATATATATATATATACCATTCATTGACGGACTCATTTCGGAAGCCTTGATATTGACGAAAATCAAATATAAATCTCAAAAACTTGAAATATGAAAAAACATTAATTTGAAACGATAATTTAGTCAAATGCATCAATAAATAATGTCTTAATGAATAACGTTAAATAATATTTAATGAAAAGATTATTGCAGAAACTATTTCTTGTCTAGGAGTTGCAGGATAGAAATATTCTTAGGTAAAAAAAATTTTACCTGAGCAAACAGCTTTAAGATGAAGGACTGGTAACGTGCTCTCCCCTCGTTTACAGTGTGGTTTGTGATGGAAATACATTCAAAGGCAGAAACTATTTTCTGTACAGGAGACACAAACGATATTCTCGGATAAGAATTTTCTGTAATCAGTGCAAAAAAAAATTGAGAATAAAAAGTTTGCGTATTATGTATTAACAAAAATCAAAAAAGACTTCACCAAAACTTCAAATATGAAAAAAATTGTTGCGAACATATATTTAACCAAATATATCAATAAATAATGCCTTAATTGAATATAGAGATAAAATAATTTTGACAGCATAATAATTATTGCGATGAAAAAATTAATTTGACAGCTGAATTTAAACTAATTGTCACACAGTTCGAGTATCTAATTTTTATTAAATTTTCATTTTTCTTATAATAATCTGCGAAAACAACTTCATTAAGAGCTAAAGAAATGATTACAAATTAAACGGCTAATACAATTAATAATTTGACATGGCTGTCATAGTATTCTTAATATTAATATAAATTATCATACGTGAATTAATTCTTTTATCTCTCTTTCTACCCCATTTAGAAAGTTATTTTTGCATTAACAGTTCTTGATCAATTTTCCATTTCCATGATCAAAAATCCATTCACAAAGGGGTGAATTGGAGGAAGGTATGGGAGTGTTAAGGATTCAAACACTCTCATTTTATGACTATATGTCCTATAGGCTTGAAACTTCCTTAGACTTTACAGATATTCACTAAGGACCTGCTATACGGGCGTTAAATTTGCAAATAAACCCGTTTGTTAACTGTCAGAGGCTGTCATGGCTGTTATGTCTGTCATGGCTGTCAGAAAATCTCTGACAGCCATGACTAATTTTTAATTGTATTGGACGTTTAACGTTTAATCATTTCTTTAGCTTTTAATGAAGTTATGTTAGTTATCGAGGGGAGAGCGGTCACGTTGCAAGTCCTTTGTTTTGAGTTGTTTTGTTACATAAAAAAATTATAGTCCTACCAAGTGATATTTCTATCCTAGAACAATGCCTGCTAATGTCCGTAGAAAATATTTCAATTGGTGCATTATTTATTCCTTTCAAAATTTTGACGATTCTTGGTGACGGTGCAAGTCTATTCTCTTCTCTGTCTTATATATAGGGAATACCACATTCTTCAGCCAAATAAGTCATTCATAAGGTCATTCTTCAGCCAAATAAGAAAACCAAAAACATCGTTTATAGACAACTCTTGAGTATTTAATTTTACAGTTTTAATCGTTTCAATAAATATTGTTAGCAATAAAGACTACTGAACCAGTAAAACAAAGACTCAGTCGATAGATACTTAAATTTTTTAACTTATTTAATTAAAGACTGCAATGATTGATACGGATATTATCTTCAATTAAAAAGGAATAAAAAAAAATAAAAGTGATAGATAACAAAGTAAACAATTGTTTTATTCCTTTTTAAAAAATGAACTATCACAAAGTAACGGACAAATCAATCAATAATTATCTTCAATTGTCTATTCAAAACGTAATGAAATATTAATTTTTAGTATCACCGCAAAAATGTGAATTATGTATTTCAATTTTTTGCGAGGTCATATATATTTAATGAAAATATACTAACTAATAAGTTTGCTATGAATCTAAAATTTCAAACGCCATAGTTCTTTGAATTTCAAATTGTTACTAATGGAAAATGATTAAATAAAAAGCATTCAAGAAATTGTTTTATTGTAAAAATAACCTAATAATGTTGAGAGTAATCAATGTTATCTTTGTTAAAACAAAAATAAGCTTTAACATAGAAATCGGAGAAGAAAACTTGCGTTATACGTGGCCTTATGGTAACCAATACCATCAAAGTTTCTACTATATTTTCAAAGTTCCTTTTTTACTAATTAATTAGTTACTAATAAACGTTTACCTATAAATGATGAGTCCGAATGATTCAGAAAATATTAAATTTCTTATTGTCTCATTTTGCATGTATTGTATTTTAAAAAAATATCTTTTCAATATATGATACAATTTTTTTCTTTGGCAAATACTGTGATTATTATAAAAATAATTTATAATAAAATGGTTTCATTTTTAGCCTTATTATTTAAATGAGAATGAAATTTCGATTACGTAAAACATTATCTATGTTGTTCCTATCTTGTTTTATGTGTTATATCCTTCTTTCTCTTTCCTTCTGTTGGTTTAATTTTATTTCCGAAACCCGAAATCATTGAAGATCATCGAAAAAAAAAACATCCATTGCAAAATCACACTTTCACCTTTGCCGTTCTGCGTACGTTGCTGCGAATTATAACTTTTATATTCTCATACCGTTGATTTTCGTTTAAAGTGCAAATGGTGAAGTCTCGCGCTCTGTTGCCGAAATGTTATTTAGCTTGCCCAGTTTGCCATTATTGGATTGTTCTATAAGTCCTCGCCGTTTTTTATTAAAAAGTTTTATTTAAAAAAATAACAATTATAACAACAAATTGTATTTGCAGTGATTGTTCACAACCTGCTTCCACGTCTCGTCATAACTTTTTAACTGCATATTAGACTATTAGTCCTCAAATTTTCAGCTTTGCTAAAATGACGTAGGGGGCTCTAGAATCTTGGTATATGGAACAACTCAATATTTCACAAAGTTTTATGGTGTTCCAATTCAAACATCCCAAATAAATATTAGGTGGAATGCACTTTTTTTCAACGGTATCATCAGGTTATCTTGAGAAAACTTTTGAGGATTTTTTTGTTTCTATATTTGTGTCAAATACAAGTTAAAATATTGGAAAAGGGAAAACTTTAATTGACCTTGATCAGAATATTAAACAATTGTTAGTAATTATTGACTTTTTTTGGACGTCAAAAATGTTAGACGCACTTGTTATATTTAAGATTTCTTAATCTTCTAGGGGTTTTATCACAATTAATCAATTTAGTTCAGTTAATCATCAGTTTAATAATTCATAATAAAAAAATACGCTTAAGTTGCGAGAAAGGTAAAAAATAGTTTATTCAAAATATGCGCCATTATTTGCCAAGCTAGGCCAAGTCTGGTGAGTACGGCGTGTGGAGAAAGAATTCCCAGTTACAGTTCCTGCAAAATCACTTTTCGGTATCTTGTAGCCCATTCTAATCGCTTTTCGATTAATGCATGGTTCAAATTGATCATTTTTTGACGGTAGCGAACGGTATTAACTGTTTTACATGGTTTCATGATACACAACACGCTTCTGATATCACCAAATGCATTGTTTTCTTTCCAAAGCGATTCGATCTTACGGTCGGTGTTAATGGTTGTCCTGGATTAATCCACTACTATTGAAATCACCACTATTGAATCGACTAAACCAACACACACAAACGTTTTGCATTGGGACATTGTCATCGTAAGTTTTCACAAGTATAGGACGGCTTTCACTCGAGTTTTCTTTTGACTGAACAAGAAACGCAGTATGTACTGCAAATGTTCATTATTTGGCTCGAAACTCGACATGTTTACCACACGAAAAAAATATGACGCTAACTCGAAATCGTTTAAATGCCAATGACGAATGGTTCGAGGAAGGTCGAGGAAAAAAATATCTTTATTTCTCTACAATCTCCTTTTAGCTCGATTCACTTTTCTCAGCGATTCAATAGCATCGATTCTCTGTTTATAGTGCGAATCGTCGAGCTTCTCAAAATAGCCATCAATCGCAGATTCCACCTCTTCATTGTTGGTAAATCTTTTACCGCCGAGCCATTTTTTCAAGCTTGGAAACAGAAAATAATTTGAGGGGGCTAAATCTGGCGAGTAGGGTGCGTGAAGAAGCAATTCGAACTTTAACTCATTGATATAAAACAAAATTTTCTTTTTCGCCAAATGTATCCGTTTTTTCTTGATTTCATCACTCAAACGCTGCAATAAATTCGCATAATATTTGCCGTTGATTGTTTTTCTTTTCTGAAGATAATTAATTATCCCACGCGCATCTCAAAAAACTGACGCCATGACCTTGCCTGTAGATGGAACAGTCTTCGTCTTCTTTGGAGCTGGAGATGGGAGATTCTCCCATTTCAGTCCATTGTTTTGATTGTTCCTTCATCTCAGATGTGAAGTAATGGACGGCAATGGCGGGCAATAAATTCGCATAATATTTGCCGTTGATTGTTTTTCTTTTCTGAAGATAATCAATTATCCCACGCGCATCTCAAAAAACTGACGCCATGACCTTGCCTGTAGATGGAACTATCTTCGTCTTCTTTGGAGCTGGAGATGGGAGATTCTCCCATTTCAGTCCATTGTTTTGATTGTTCCTTCATCTCAGATGTGAAGTAATGGACTATGTTTCATCCATGATTATGAATCGACTCAAGAATTCACCTTTATTCCTGTGAAACTTCGCCAAACACTAGATTGAAATATTCTCACGACGCTGTTTTTGTTCCTTTGTGAGTAATCGCAGCACCCATCTTGCGCACAGCTTTTTTTGAAATACCTACTATGTCTGCTAGCTCGCGCGCTTTCAGTCGACAATCATCCAATACCATTTTATGGATTTTCTTCACCATTTCTGGTGTGGTCACCTCATTTGGTCGACCACTGCGATGTTCATCTTGGCAGCTCGTACGGCCTCGTTTGAACTCTGGCGCCCAATATTTTACTGTTGTAAACGAAGAAGCAGACTCACACAGAGTAGAATTTAGCTCCGCTTTGATATCGGTTGGACTGACACCTTTCAAACCAAAGTATTGTATCACATAACGATGACCAATTTTGTCCATATTTACAAATTCACTGAGCACGTTCACTAGTAAGGGCTGCCGAACAAATACTAAATAACGCAGCTTCCCCAAGTTCAAACTTAAGCTTTATAAGGTTGGTACTTTTTACCATAGTCATTATTTTCAAACAACAACTATATCTATACGTCAGGTCGGGTACTTCTGAGACTACCCTCGTACTATCGTAGCAACAAAATGACATAAGAGATTAGACTGTGAGCCGAATCTTTTTTCCAGCAGTATCTCTAAAAAAAAATAATGATTAACCGCCACATCTGGTAAGATAAGTAAAAATTCATTTTAGTGCGCCGGCCGCGGTGGTCTGGTGGGTTAGTAGCCTGCCTGGCAATCCAAAGGTAGCTGGTTCGATTCCAGCGCTCGGATGGGTGTTTTTCTTTAATTCTTCTGTCCGTCTTACTTCCTACCCTACACACACACATTTATACATTCACATACACACACACACACACACGCCCGCACATATCCACACCTAAATGTCTGTGATTGTTTCTAGGCAAGAGTGTAAAATCCGACAAAGAATTACCCCTCAGTCACGCCAGTTAAAGGCTGGGTAAGGCCGGATGCCTTCTGAGAAGTGTTCTACGTTGGTCACTCGCCAGTCGGTAGGCTTCTTGATAGACTTATGGGTAGGAGGCACATAACCAAGGGTAGATAGCCTGAAGGGGTGCTCTGAAGTATGTCTAGCATTTTGACACTGGCCCTATTATATTTGATTTCATAGAGGCAATATACTGTTGACATCTCTGAGTAGTTGTTATTTTTCATATCGTACAACATGTTTATATTTAAGAATTATTATTAATTTTCAATTAACGAAAACATATCCTCTACTACTTATAGTTTAGTGAGCGAAAAAAAATACTCAATTGTATGAAACTGGGCCCAACTAAAAGTTCTCATGTTTTTCCTTATTTTTACATTATTCTTCAATATTATTGACCTCATCTTATATATTATAACTGGGTTTACTAAACAAAAACAGCATATTTCAGTTTGTTTATAATATAGATTAATACCTGAAATGTTTACAAATATGAATTATACATCAGGACAAACAGATAGGACACTTGTTTATTTTCTAGATATAGCCTGTTTATCTTCCTTCAACCCATAATTTTAATCCAGTTCTCTTTCTTTCCCGACTTGAGAAAAGAAAAAAATACCACAAAGCGACAAATGGGTAGTGGAAGCGTCGTAGTGTGGGCAGCGATCGAGTAAGAAAAAAAAGATCGTTGTATTTCTTTCATCCATTGAAAATAGATCGTTTCATTGTTTCTGGCCAAGTGAAAAGTCAGGACTATTTAAATATCATTCATACACAACTAGGAAAATATTTGGAAACAACGCCAAACAATAATTTTATATTTCAGCAAGAGCAAGACAATTCTCCCGTGCATCGAGTAGAGTGGGGCAAAATGATGTAAATGATGTTTCAGACGACGTACACTCTTCATGCCACCACTTTTTGTGGACATTACACTGAATTCATTCTTCAATGGGAGGGTCTTTATAAGGTTCATGGCATCCTGGACACATCATCAGATAGTTTCTCCTTTATCTTAACCTTCTTTTTTGATTCACTTACAGCATCCTCTGTAATTTTTCATTTTATTTTGGCACGTGTTGACTTTCTCAACTTCTCTTCGATAAGACCTTCCAGTTTTAATTTATTAGGAGTGCTAGAAAGTATTATCGATTTCTATTCTTCTTTTTTGTTCATCTTTTCCTTTTGTAAGTGGAATTATATTCTTAGGTGACACTAGTGATTTATGTGCCTGTTGCTTAGCTAATACAGGCTCCAACTTCTATGGTGTTAAAGGTGTTTGCTTGACCGTGATATTTCTTGACCGTGATATAAACTTCAAAGGCTTTTACTCCCCTGTCCATAGTTGAGCAACGTTCATGAGCTTTACTTAATAATTTGGCAATCTGAAAGTGAATAATATTTCTACCGGCATTGTTGTCAACCATTTATCGCATTCGTCGGCATAAAATGTTTTTAATGCCTTAAAATAATAGCGATCCGAAGGCTGGATTCAACGACTGCTGTGGGGTGGTACCGTCAATAGTGTTCTACAAGTTCACGTTCCATTTCCTCTGAGAAAACACTTCGATATTTTCCCAAACTATAAACACCATGCCCCGATTTTAATCTCGTTCTTAGAGTAGATTCATCTATTCCAAGCTCTTTTTCGACGATTCTTTTGGAAATACCTTCATTTATTCTTTGTCCAGCTGCTTGTAACATTTCTTCCGTACATGTTTTCCTATTTGTTCTTCTTTTATATGATTTAAAACAAATAAACCTTATATGAAAATTACAAATAGTTGTGACGGGGCAAAAGTCCACTTACGGACTAACGCCCCTCCCTGAAGATCGACCTTTTACCCCACATGTCATATAGTTTATGTTGGCATGTGCAGCCATACGGTAGGTACTACCATATCTATTGTATATTCTTAAAACATAACCTAAAAGTTGCCCATATTTTAAAATTAGAACTATTGATTTCATGAAATATCTTAAATATTAAGATGAAAAAATAAGATAATGTTTATCCAAAATACAACTTACCTCATATTTTTCACAAATCTTATCACAATACCGTTTAAATTTCTTAGAGACTTGAACACATGGAAAACTAATAAAGATTAGTATACACGTTACCAGATTTTGCAGTTCTTGGATAAACTCTACTCTACGGCTCGTGTTATTAAGGAGTATTTTCAAAAGGTGAATATCCGAATTTTAGACTACCATCAAGGTCTCCAGATTTAAACATCATCGAAAATGTTTGGGCACAGTTAGCCAGGGAAGTGTACAAAGATTCGAGGTAATATCATACTGTAGAGAAATTAAAATTAATTATGCAATTGAGGAAGAATCGGTCAGACTTGCTCTAAATAACATCAAGAGCCTTTACGAAACTCTTCCCAAGATTGCAGTTTTAGAAAAAAAAGGGGAGGGGGGTTGGTTCACAGATTATTAATTTGTTATTATAAATCATTTCAATAAACTTGTTTTGGAAAAACTAAACGGTCTTTGACATTCCTCATCAATATTAATTTACAAGGTAATTTTTTCTGTAAGTTAAAAAATGGCAAAAAAAGAGTGATGTCTTGTCCCCTATATTATTTTTTCCCGGACCTTAACTGTCTATTCTTGTTATTTCAATGTTTTCAATAATGCATTGATTAGTTCATGATACAGTTTTATTCTAAGGTTTCACTATTAAATAAATATTTATAATTAAGATCTTAGTTATTATCCATGTTAATTTTATAGAGAAAGTTGGCCCAGAAATTATAGAGATGACTTCTTGCTGATTACACGTCAAAACGTCACGACAATCGAGCCAAATAATAACAAAGCCGAATAACTTAAAATAAATTCGGTGAAATTCGTCCAATGAAGGTATTATACCATCCTGCGATGTGTGGTGCTTTCAATTGTTTTACCGGCAGGAAATATTACGTAACAATTTGCTGGTGGTTATTGTTTCAGATCACTCGATGTGGGTCTTTTGTTTCGCCGACGGGATACACTCTACCCTTGCGAATCGGAGGAGTTAACTAAGGGTTGACTGGATCGATAATTCCGACTGTGTATCGTCTGTACGACTAGCAACAGTAATAAAGAATATTAGAGATTCGAGAAACAAAAAACTTAATATATTTACCAGTAATCGCACTGGATGGAACAACACACAGTTAAGAATAAACAACAATAATATTAAGAGAGTGATTGATATAAACATTTATGAACTTGGATTAATTAAAAGAATGACAACACCGAAGAAATAAAAACAAGAACATTGCTGTAGAAAAATGAAAAATGAATTGAAAATCCAAATGATGCGCAGCTACATACACTGCATGTCTATCAAATTTCGACTTTATTCATCAATACATTCTCCTTGAAGAGCAATATACTAATTACAACGCTTTTGTAACATTTCTACACCTTTTTTATTGAACGATTTCTCATTACCTTCAAAATATCCTTCAATTTCGGGAATTATCTCTTCATTGGAGATAAATTTATTTCCAGCGGACATTTTTTTGAGGTCTAAATAAAGGGAATAGTCGCTGAGGGTCAGATCTGGAGGAGCCATTTAAAGCATAACTTAGAAACTAGTAGACAGATTGTCATGAAAATTTGACACATGGCATTTGAAGGTTGGCACAATCGAGAATTGATAAGAAATCTTCGTAAGTGACGCCATCTATCTGTCAGACCGGGGAAATATTGGCCGATGTATTACGATACGAATTCGACTGTGAGATTAATAGGAATTAAAGAACCAAACACATAATTCAAGAAATGTTGACAAAGGATTTAAACAAACGAAAAATCTGTGTCTAAAACCATCTCACAGGGCCATCATAGTGCGTAAATTTTTCGCATATATACTTCAACATCCTCCGTATTCGCCTGATTCATGACCGCGTGATGATTTCCTTTATGACAGTGTTACACAAGACCAAGAAATAGTGACAATGATCATTGGGCCGAGGATTGGTTGTATGTGCCCAGCGGTGTGTTGGTGCGAAAGAAATCATTTTGTTTTGTTAATTAAGTCGATTAAACTCAAACAGATTTACAACTAAACATCGAATCACTTTTTTAAAGTTCTCGGCGTACGTTTCTTTAACCATGTTATCATGATCAGGAGATGATTTAATCTTCCTGTTCCGTTAACATGGTTAGGTTAGGTTTAAAAAAGTGTTTCGGTGTTTAGAGGTATATCTTTTTGAGTTTAGTATTTCACACCGAAAGTTCCAATAGAAAAATTGAATTAAGTTGACGATGAAAAGAAATAATTTTGGTAAAAAACTAACTGTTTTTATTAAAAAGTTTCGTTATTATTCCGACATACTGTTTATATTCGATCCGCCTTTAAGGTATAGAAGCTTCCACCCTTAGAACGTACACAATTAAAAAACTGAAAGCTTTTGAAATGTGGCTACTTATAAGGATAGAAACAGTTGGCAATACATTCTACAAGATGAATGTTTTCTCCTCCTACAGTAAAATAAAAAATTAACTGAAAATCCGAATGATTCGCCGCTTCATATAAAGTGTCTACCATTGGGGATGATGGAACTTTGACATCTCATGGAGGACAGATTTGTTTACCGATTTTTGACATGACTTGTCAGTTGTTTCCCGAAAGGTTTGCAATTAAATCATAGTTCTTTAGTGGTCTTAAGAAGAACCAGGAAATTGTCCAGTGTTATTATGCAAATTCGCGGTCCTTTCATGTTACTCAACGAGCAATTCAGATTGAACAGGCTATTGATCGTGTTATTAAAAAAATTGAAAGTTGGTTCACTCTCCACGATAGTGTGGTGTGTGTACGACAAAAAAGTCAGAAGTGTTAAGAATATTCTAGTCGTTTAAGCAAGTGTAGACGGAAATGACAATGTCTCGGTTGCTCGCCGCTCGAGAGTTAGGCCTCTCGCCAATGACAACCTGGCGAATTTTGAGGTTGGACTTAGGCTTGCATCCGTATTAGATGACACTGGCACAAGAACTGAGGACAACCGACTATCGTATTAGTCAAGTATTTGCCGATTTGGCCCTCGAAATGATGCCGACTACAAACTTTATCACAAAATCATCTCCGATGATTCGTGCCAATACCAACAAAATAATGTTGTTAATGGTACGAATAATGTTGGTAATGGTACGAATCTAATCCACACGTGATATATGAGAGTCATTTGCATCCGCAGTGCTGGAAGATTTTTTTCCACCGAATTTGATGGAATCGATGCGGATGACCTTTATTTTCAACAGGATGGGCACCAACGCATTTTTAACGAGTAAACACAGGCTTATTGCGAGCCAAGTTCGGCAAATCGTTGATTTCACGAAATGGCCCATCGCTTGGCCGCCGAGATCATGCGATTTAACTCCTTTAGATTATTTTCTCTTGGAAACTAACATTCGTCAAGCCATAGTCGCAATACAGCCCGAAATGTGCGCCAGGGTCATCGAAAATTAGCGCGAGCGGATCCGTATCTGCAAAAAAAGACCTCGTGACTATTAGGCTAAAAAAATAACAATCGGAAAAACAATCGGAACCGATTTTGAGCAAAAAATGTGCGTTTTATTTAATTTTGAAATTCCATCATTCTTATTGATAAATCCTCCTTTACTCGATCTCCTTTACGGCATAGAATCTAGCTTCCACCCTTAATAAAAAAATGATTAAAAAAATGGAATCTTTTGAAATGTTGCTATTTTAGAAGAATACTAGGCCATGTGGCTACTATTTAGAAGAATATCTTGGGTAGAAAGTCATAAATGAACAGGTTCTACGTAGAATATCCCCCGAAAGCACGGGCGTAGCCACAATTTAGTTCTGGGGGGGGGGGGGGGTTAGTTTGAAGTAAATAAAATAACAAAAATATACTTACATGAAATGAAATGACAAGAGATGGCGTTACTGTGCGCAACGTCCACTAGTTCGGATATATATTCAATTCAAATGTAATAATTTAACTCTCTTCACTTCTCGTATTTTTTCGGTATAATATTAGGTAATATTTGGCTTATTTCGGGAGGGGGGTTTGAACCCCTAACCCCGCACCCCCCTTGGCTACGCACGTGCCCGAAAGAGTACTAATAACAACCATAAAAACAGATAAATTAGGATACTTTGGTCGCGTAATGAGAGGACAACGTTATGAACTGTTGAAAGTTATTATACAGGGAATGATAGTAGAGAGGAGAAGCGTGGGAAGACGAAGAATGTAATGGCTGTGAAATTTGAGAGAATGGTTCGACTGTACATCGAACCGGTTATTGAGAGCAGCTGTAAACAAAATGAGAATAGTCATGATGGTCGCCAACCTTCGTCTGAAGCCGGCATGATTAAGAAAAATATACTGGATACAGGGTCAGAAATGTTTGCAATATTTCAAATTTAATTAAAATATTAAGCCATCAACTTTATTCGTAATATTTTGTTAACTACCTTTGACATTTACTAAAAATACTTTTATTATACACTTTATCGCGTTGAATTGATATTTGTTTTGATAGTTTTGAAACAATTACTAATATGAACAGTCACTGGGTGCCCAATTATGGAATATTCCATATTTGGGTCCTTATAATCTTGTGGTTGTATGTATCTTTCTATAAAGCGTTATATTTATTTTTTTTTAGAATGCTGTCTACACACGCAAAAGAAAAACGAAAAGCTTGGAATGAAGACAAGATGGTCCAAGAATAGAAAATGGGTTATTTAAAAGCAGCAAAGTATTTTCAAGTACCTGGAACTACACTGCTTCACCTATGTCGGAAAAATGAACAATCAGAATATATTTTGACAATAAAAAGCAAATTCCATGGCTTGAAATAGCATATGTACGCAGAATGGGAAAAATGGTTAACATTATCTTTGAATTGTCATAAAGCAAAAAGACCCACCTGAATATTTTTTACAAGAGCTTTTGGATTTAATAAGGAGAAAGTGAACTCCTTTTTTAACCTTCTGGACGATAAAAGTAATTACTCACTAAATCTCATTTATAACGTAGATGAAAAAAGGTAAAGTGTTAGGGTTAGAGGCGCATCAGCAACTAGGCTATTTATCGACTGGACCTACAGCTTAATGTGGGTTCCGAACCACGGTCATCAGCTTCCGACAAACCCAGGCCAGCACCCCCCTCGGGCTATAAACCCTTGGTTATGTGCCTACCCATAAGTCTATTAGGAAACCTACCGACTGGCGAGTGACCAACGTAGAACACTTCTCAAAAGGCATCCGGCCTTACCCAGCTTTTAACTGGCGTGACTAAGGGGTAATTCGTAGTCGGATTTTGCACTCTTGCCTATAACGTAGATGAATCTGGCCTTACAATTGTGCAAAGTAAAACACTCCAAGTTGTTGGTCACAAAGGAAAACGACAAATAGCTTCACTTACATCAGTCCAGTTCAGTACATACTCCACTTCATGAAAGGTTGCCCACCAGGATCTGTAGGAGTTGTTCATCTGTCAGGATTGATTCAAATGCACATATTCACAAATTGGTTTAAACATTTTCTTAAACACACCAACCCAACTCCAGTATCTAAAGTTCTACTCATATTAGACGGTCACTTCAGCCACATCCATAACAACGATGTAATAGAGCTTGCTAGAGAAAATAACCTAGAAATTGTATCCATACCACCGCATACGACACGCAAGCTTCTAGCCTTTAAACAAACCTTATATGGGATCGTTAAAGGTCTATTACAGTGAAGAAATACGAATATGGATTAACAATAATAGACCATTAAGTCCTTTTGCCATGTAGAATTATTTGGCAATGCTTATTTGAAAGTATAAACAGATGCGACTACAGCAAATGAGATTCGGGACAAAACAGGACTCTGGCCATTTAATAAAAACATATTCAGCGATGTTGACTTTATTGCTGCGCAACAAGATGCTGTAAAAGATGGTTGTACAGTATCTGTACATTTACTGAAGAAGGACCATTGTTATTCCTAGTTCGCCGAGTAACAATTCTACTTCAAATGATACTTCAGCCGCTGAACTTAGACTTGAAATACATCATGAACCTGAACCTTCAACTTCCAGAGTTGATGGTAGCTGTCTTGATTTGGTGTCTCCTTATGACATGTCCAGTTCCAACAAAAAAGAGGAAAGGAGGAAGGAAAGTTAATCGCGGGTAGGAAAGCTGCTGTGCAGTAATAATCACTTCTTCATCATATGAAAATGATCTCATCGAGAAAAGTAACAAAAAAATAGAAAAAGGAAACAAATTGTCCAAGAAACAGAATAAGGAAACAAAAAGAAAGGGAAAAATAATACTAAGGCAAATCCTGTAAACTTTGGTGAAGACTCTGAAGATGAAGACGGAGTCCAGTTTAATACAGACAGTGAGCCTGATGCCACAATAGGAGAACGAGCTCATCACTCAGCGGACGCCGAATGTAAGTTTTGTCAGGGACTGTTTTCTGAATATATGCAAGAAGAAACATGGATTAAATGTTTACTTTGTGGGCTCTGGGCACATAATGACTGCGCTGGTTCAGAGATTGAGACTTGGGTTTGTGATATCTGCAAGAAGAATAAGATCATTTGTAGCGTTCACAAATTCTTGATCGCTACTGGTAAGATTGTTTCGGACAAATTGTAAGTGAAAAAGCTCCTGTATCGTTTAGGATAAGGCCAAAACAGTCTAACTCCAAATCTCCAGGTGAGCGGACGTTTTCGCGCCTTACCCTTCCGACAGAGGTACGTAGGTTTGCTGGCCAAACCATGCTTAGCCTTATTTTTTCTGATATTCTTATAAAGGGTTTTACGACCCGGCATCAGAGAACCCGGTCAACCAGAAACCAGAAACCAGTTATTATTTTTTAAAATACACTTTTATTATATTTTCGTATAGAGATAAAGATCCACGATACTAAAACCACGATCCTATTTGATTACACTTAAGTTATATTTTCTTTTTAATATTGTCTGAGTAGAGTTAGTAACATCTAATTTATAAGTACAGGAAAATAGAGATGAGCTCGTATAGAGCATTTTATTTTTGATTTTCCACGGTAAGGTTTAGCGAACCACAACCCCTAAATCTTCCTGTGTCTTTTATTTTATAGTTTTATTATTTCTATCTTTTAATGTGCTTTGTGTTGTTTTTTTTTGAGTGTGCTTATGTAAAATAAAAGTATAAAAACAAATAAACAGTTTTTTTTTAAGATAGACCCCTTCCCGGTTCAAGGGTCTTTTCTAATACCAGATATATTAACGAACTGGGTGGCGCCCTTTTGTCGCTCAGCTTCATCCTGTCCAGGACCTTCTTCCCCGTGCTCTCGGTGCTGTGACCAATATTTGTTCTCAAGGAAAAAATTAATGGTTACAAATTTTAACAGAGTAAGTTACTTTTATTTTTTTATGAAAGTCTCATGATCCCATATAAAAAGATAGAGAAAATAATTGTTTTTGTTATTCTTTTTTTTGAGAAACCTTATGTATTATTTTCATATTCCATATTTGAGTCTCTATTACATAAATAGTTACTATTTTGTTACTTAGATTGTTAAATAAATATCATTATAGAGTTTTTTTAAGCCACAAAAACAAAATTTTATTCCATATTTGGTCACTTTCCTCTAATCTTCGAAGGTCTCGCCCTGATTTTCTATACACTTTCAAGCGATGTGACAAATACATTGAGGCTTTTTAAACTTTCTCAGGATATATAAAGTAGCTATCAACAAGGTGTTGTTACAGAGATCGAAAGAGATGGCTTGGTCCCTTCGGATTTTCATTCCGAAAGGGCAAGGTTTGGAGAATACACCGGATGCGATGAAATCTTCTAACCCAACTAGGTAATTGTATCCGGAGTCCATTTTGCTGCATGTGGCTGTGCATTGTCCAGAAGCAGGTTCTGCAGTTGATGAAATATAGGGACTGAGAAAAAATTAATCCACCATTTGAAAAGTAGACAATCATTGGACAATGATTGTTCAAAAACAATTACTGAAAATGAGAAGACATACCTTATTATTCACCTAGAATATAACTACCAATCAATGCCACCTAACTATGAAGACAGTAACGTAAAGGAATTCAAAGAATTTTTAAACAAACCACATCATCACAAACCACCGCTACACTAATTCGAACAGTTTCAGTCTCTTCAGCCGCCGAATAAGTTCGGTGTTGTCGAGTAACGAGATCATTTCGACATATCGCTGGTGTACAGCAAGTAAAGGGCAGGTCCGAGAACCGCTGCCTTGCGGCACTTTAGCACATATCTTTTTAAGATGCCATACTTGACTCTAAAGTGACGGTCAGTGATATATTCGTGCCAGATCGCGAATATCCTTGATGTTGTTCAATTCTGGTGTTTTTGCCGCAGGTTGACCACTAGTTTTTCAATTTCATAGTCTATTTCTTCCAGTTTATTTCTATTTCTTCATAGTCTCTTTCATCTTCAGGGTTATATTATGTCAATTTTCTGTTCGAGTTCTGTTCGAAATCTGTCCTAATCAGTTTTCCCGTTAGTAAAATACGGAGGATCTTGCTTGGTGATTACCGACTCACTTAGAGAGCACAATTGCACAGTGTGCAGTGTGAGAGCACAATTGCACAGATGGTCAGATGCCAAGTCAAAGCTTTCTTCAATGCTGAAGGAAGTATGAGGATGCAATGTTGCGTAGCACGATAAAGTCGACTAAGTTTGGCACTTTATTTCTATCCGCAGGCCAATACATTGGATTGCCTGTTGATTGGAAGTGGCAGGTCATTATTTTTGCAGCTGCGTACAGTTATCTTCCTTCGTGATGTTAGTAGAACCTCAGTAGGTGTGTTTAGCAGTGATAAAGTGACCAGCAATAATGAAGCGATCTCCTAATGATTAGAAGAAGCAAGTAAACTGTTCTTCCTTTGGTGACTTTTCTGTTGGGCAATATACTGCAGCAATTGTGAGGTCTTTTGATTTCATCTGGACTGTCACACCTATTACTTGTATATCAGTGGTAATATATTCAGCATTTACGTAGTGCTTTATGTTTTCTTTTATTATCAATGCTGATATTAGAGCGGGCAGTGAGATAGACTTTGTATCCTCTTATTTTACAATAATTTGTTTTGGTCATGTGTGTCTCCGAGATTAAAACTACATTAATTCTATCATTCCATAGGGATATTTCGAGATCATGGGATATTTGTATTAGCCCATTGGTATTCCAGGCTACTATTCCGATTGAATTGTCCATTACTTCTTCTTATTAGCAGCAGATCCCTTATTGTGGCTTTCTAGTTTGTCTAGTTTATCTACGATCATTTTAGTGGTCCTTACTTAAGATGTACTTTCATTAGATGTGCATCTGCATATCCAACTATCTGT
Source organism: Cosmopolites sordidus (assembly GCA_031761425.1). NCBI lineage: Eukaryota > Metazoa > Arthropoda > Insecta > Coleoptera > Curculionidae > Cosmopolites > Cosmopolites sordidus. The sequence goes on from JARFXV010000234.1 coordinate 111,462, forward strand.
GTTTCTTTATTTGCCATTGTTCTATTTATATATGTCCGTTTTGCTGATGATTTTGCCCAATACTATGTTAAACAGGACTGGTGTTCATTCCCTTATCGCAAACATTCCCCGATCTCATATTCTATGGTGCTTTATTGTTCTGGATTTTTACTACTAAAATTAAAGACCTACAAGACAAGTAGCTGGCCATTCTTATCTGACTCTTTTAGATTTTAAATCGTTTTATCTAATAATAATTACCTAAAAAACAATATGGTTTCCGTAACATCACATGCCTATTTAAAAATTTGGAATTTCCATCATATGTTTTTAATATTCCTCCACATAGCTTGCACGTTGTTTTCATCAGATATACATACATATTTTTTTATTCTTATTACTGCAGGGAAACCAGTTGCGTAAATATCTTTTTACGCAGTAACTGTTATAAATATACTATGAGGCAGAAAAACACGCATAAAAACTATACCATAAAACAAAGAATGTGCAACACACAATATACATAGAAGTACAACAGTATACGAGGGTATTCTGAAAAGTTTCGAGCCTCAATATGATGATGGCGTTACTCGTCAAAGATATTCTGGTAATATAATTGCGCATGTGTTGAAAAATAACCTTGAAAACTTCAGCCATATTAGATGCTCAGTTGTTATTTCACAGTAATTTATGTCAGCCGATGTTAGTGTTTCTGTAAAGATGTAAAATGGATGCTCGAATATCGAGTAGTCATTAAATTCTTGCATTTGAAAGGCAATACGCCTACACAAATTAGAGCCGAGATAGATCTTGTTTACGTGGACTCTACAGCATCATTTACCATCATGGAATTTTGATCATACCAACTTATACACATACACATATGTCCAAAAGTTTGGAATATTCAAGTATTTAATTTTTTTATTGATATTAAGTTTTTGTTTTACTCATTTACGTAATCATCATTTTATTACAACTCGTACAGGTACCAAATAAAACTCGATACCAAATGATCAATGTGTGTAAAACTGATTTATTATTTTTAAGTCAAAAAATTACAATGTACCAATTGTCTTAAAAAGAAATTTAAAAATATAAAACAACTTTCAATAAAACTAATAGGCAGCAGTTTCCTAGGCAGTAGTCTGTATGCATGTCTGTAGGCGATTTGGCATGCTGTCAATTAAATGATCATTTTGGGCTTGTAAAATTATTTCCCATTCTTCACGATCAGCATCTTTTAGTTCTCGCAGGGCAAGAGGAGGATTGTTTTATTTCTTGATGCGTGTTTTCAGAATATCTCAAGCATGTTCAATGGCATTTATGTCAGGGGAATTTGTTGGCCACCCTAACTTGGTTATTCCCTCCTCTTTAAGAAAATCTTGTACTGCCGCTGTTCGATGAGGATGTACGTTGTCATCCGTGAAAACAAATCCGTCGCCCACTGTGCTTTGGAACAGACGCATAACAGGATTTAAAACTTCCTCAATGTACGCAGGACCAGTGACTCTTCGCACCAGGACCAGTAGATGTATCCGTGTACCCCTCATAATACTCTCACCTTCAAATGGGATACGTGGTTGAACTATTTCTAGTCGGGCTTGTCGATCTGGAGCTCTCCAAGCTAATGTTCTTCGTAAGTCAGAAACCAAGCCAATTCTCGTCTCATTGGAGAACATCACGTTATTCCAGTTAGGACTATGATCCGTCATTTTTCGAGCCCATTGCAGCCTTACATTTTATTGAAGGATTAGTTTGAGAACACGTAAAAGTCTTCTGCGATGCAAATTTACCGCTTTCAGTCTGCGTGTTATCGTTTGTCGTAAAACATTTACCCCTTCAAGTCTAAGAAGCTCCCTTAATATATCACTTGTAGATTCCAGACAATTTCTTCGAGCCATCATTGATATCTGCCGGTTTTGTGCAGATGTTGTACATCGTTTTTTACCACTTCTAGAGGGATCCTTTACGTCATTTGTCTCTTGGATTTTTTTTTGAATTTTCAACACAGCACTTTGGGAAACACCTGCAATTTCTGCTGGATTTTCATCCACACTTTGGTTCACAGAATCAATGTTTTCAGCAATACAATTCAGTTTCAGCCGGTTTGGATTCTTAGCATCACAAACACTATCATTTGGTTCGATTTTTTTAATTAAATTACCAATAGTAAGATCTGTACGTCGATGTTGACCAAAAATTTTACTTAAGATATGAAACGTAGTCCAAATAGATTCATTATTTTTGTAATAAATTTAAACAATTTGTGTACACTGTATAACTATATATCTATTTATGATGATTTGCCAAACAATACTGAACACAAAATGTCAGTTTTGACAATAAGAAAAAAATGACTGCTATGACGTTTTATAAAAATATATAATACTAGTTTGAACCCTTTATAAGCGCAACCCGATGGACCTCTGCGGCGATTCGTGGCTGCTAATGAAACTTGAATTCGTCATTATACACCAGAAAAGAAGAACGGTCACAACACTGGATTTTACTCGGCGAATTATTTACAAATTTCACGAAAAGCTGATAAAGAACGAATTGGTGAAGAAAACGTGCTGTTTTAAGCACGACAAAGGATCGAATTGATGCCTTGTCCACCTTATTTTCCGGACTTAGCCCCCTCCGATTCTCTCTTTCGAAATATAAAAAACTGGCTGGCTGGAAAAAAAATCACATCAAATGAAAAAGAAATGCGGATGAAGAAGCATCTGAGTTTTCTCTCTAACCTCGTGTATGATGCAGCAATATTATCTGTAAAGATTGTAAATTTTTAACACTTGCTATTAGATCATCGTAATCGTATGTACTAAGTTTTTAAATACATAATTTTTTCTGGGTCATGTGCAGTATATTTTTCTGTTCCAAATAAAAAAGTCTCAAGCTATAATTACAAATGGGTAGAAAGCTGTGCGAACCAAAAAAAAAAAGAAACATCTGTTTCCTAAAGTTTATAAATATTATTGCATATTCTCTAGAAAGTTATTTTTATTTATTCTTCTTCCGTCACGCGGCTATGCAAAACCCAAGATCGATTTGTACAGGGTCTTTTCTAATAGCCCGACTTATGCGCACTCGTACTCGGCAATACACATAGGCCGGTAAGTACCGATCGCGGCCTACTTTCGCATCGTGGGAGGCGGCGTCTCGTGCCGTTCGCGAACAGTTTACGTAAGACCACCAGTCCGCGCACCGTCCTTTCACTGACCCACTGCGCATCTGCCGCAGATGAGCGCGAACCATCCGGACGTTACGTCAATTCGATTTCCATTTCGATTGGCGGATTGCGTCAGAGTGTACGGCGCCTGTCGACTTATTAAGTTGAACACAAATGAATCAAAGTCGGCCATGTTCTTTATTGTTTTGTTTTTGTCTGTGGTATTTGACAGGTTATTCAGTGGTAGTAGGTAGAAATATCAGATATACCAGAAACTATAAGAAGAACCGTCATTTAAGCGCGTGCTATGTTAAAAAAAATTAGGTTGGACCTATGAAGATAGAAGAAGCATGAATAAGTTTCATATTAGACATTTGATGCTTTATAAGTTTCGAAAGCATAATAATGCCAAAAATGCTGTATCATGATGCCTTGGATAGCATAATATCAGAGTTGTTCAGCTCAGTTCAGTTGTCAGCGTTGATTTTAGAAAATGCAGGACCGGTGATTTCAATCTTTTCGATGGTATAAAATCTGGAAGACCGGTTGAGTTTGATAAGGATCTGTTGTTGGTTGAAATTGAAGCTGATCGCTAAAAACATATCCCGGAATTAGCCACAGAATGTTCATGGTCCACGATACAACGTTGTTTAAGACAACTGAACAAAGTAAAAAGAGAAGGAATGTGGATGCCATATTAACTTTCAGTTGGAAACAAAATTGAATGTGTAAACATCTGGAGTATACTTTTGTCCCATTTATATAGAGATCCTTCTCTTGAACTTATTATTACTGGAAATGAAAAGTGGGTTTTATAGAGTAATGCACAGAAAAACAATTAACAATATCAGGATAAATCGTATTATGAAAGCTAACAAGCTTACTTATTCCCTGCATTCTGTCCTAAGATCTAAACATATTCAAAGAGAACACGAAAGTTAGGTATTTTTTTCTTTTTTTGGTTTTTTTGTCACGATCTAAAACTCAAAAAAATATCAAAAATATCTGTTCTTAAGGTAAAGTGTTAGGGTTAGAGGCGCATCAGCAACTAGGCTATATAGCGACTGGACCTACAGCTTAACGTGGGTTCCGAACCACGGTCATCAGCTTCCGATAAACCCAGGCCAGCATCCCCCTCGGGCTATAAACCTTTGGTTATGTGCCTACCCATAAGTCTATCAGGAAACCTACCGACTGGCGAGACACCAACGTAGAACACTTCTCAGAAGGCATCCGGCCTTACCCAGCCTTTAACTGGCGTGACTGAGGGGTAATTCGTAGTCGGATTTTACACTCTTGCCTAGAAACAATCACAAACATTTAGGAAGTAAACAGACAGAAGAAAGAAAGAAAAACAACCATCCGAGCGTTGGAATCGAACCAACTACCGCTCCAGTACGGTTTCGGCACAACAGAATCACTGGGTAAAAAACAAAAAACAAAACGGAGACAAATGTCTCATTAATTCTTTTTCTGTAATAAATTTGGTGTTTTGTTTTTTAACCAGTGATTCTTTATTTACATAACAACAGATATTTTTGACATTTTATTGAGTTTTAGGCCGTGGTGAAAAAAACCCGAGAAAAGAAAAAAATATATGAACACGCCACAATCATTCATACATTACTTACCAATAGTCACTTATGACTGCGAGACATAGGAAATAGAAGAGATACTTGCAGTATATGAAGGGAGAGTACTAAAAGCAGCGGCGGTTGGTCCATAAGGGCACGTGAGGACGTGCCCTAGTTAAAAAATTAAAAAATGAAATAAATATTTGATGTCTGACAGTTACACTCGTATTTCTACACAGCAAAGTGTGTGTATGAAATTAAGAAATGTAAAATTTTTAGTTGCGACGCGTTTCCCTATCTCCATTTCAAAATTTGCTTGTACGTGCTCCACTTGATTTTTCCCCCACAAACCGCCGCTTAGTAAAATATGTTTTGGTGATAGTGGAATTGGGAGGATCAAGTATAACTTTGAACTCGTACAAAGATCTGGTTTTTGTAGACTATGTGAGGGCTCAGCGACTCAGATGGGGGAGGGGGACATGACGGGAATGTCCGAAATCCAAGTATCAAACAAATTATCATGCAGGTGCTAATAGGGGTTAACAGAAAAATTTAAAAAAAATACTCGATGGTAGGATAATGTAAGAGATGCTGAAGAATTAATGCACATCAAAAATTGGCAAGTTGGAGATGGAGCCGGTTGGAGGCGAAGATTGAAGGAGATCAAGGCTCACTGACGGGCTGAATCACTACATTAAGTGGAAGAAGAAGAACACCAGGACAACCACTTTTGAACACTCCAAAATCAGGTCTTCGCACTAAAAAGAAGAAGAATTTGGGATTATCGTTGATGCATTATATGCGACTGCTGAAGTTCATTTAGCGACTGCAATGAAATAGGGGGCAGAGACGAAATGAAAGTAAAGTAGTGGAATTTAGGAGAGGAAGATTTCAATAAGTTGTTCAGGAGTAAGTCTTCAATGGTAGACCTTGGCAGAAAAGGACTGGACGTCTGGAAGTCTGCGAACAGAATAAGAACAGGCCATGGTAGATGCTCAATGTGACTGTGGGAGCCTACGTCAAACTGTTTTCCATATAGCCTATGAATGCAAGGGATTCACGGGAACGAAGAATGATTTTATTACCTTGTGCAATTACCTTACCTGCAATCGAGTGGATCGAGAACCTGGATGTAGCACTATGCTATTTATTAACTGATTGTATACACTAGTTTGTGTTGTGTTTTATCTATACATTTTATTTTTTTGTCAGTTTTGAAACATGATTGTGCTCTGACTGTTTTAATGTTTCTATTTATCATGTGTATCTGAAATTCCATACGATAAATAAATAAAATAAATAATAACTAAAACAATTATACAACGATCTAGATACTGCAAACTATGTGAGGGTTCAGCAGCCCATGTTGTTCAGCAGCTCAGCATTATGTGGCACAGGTGGCGAGAATGCCAGAAAACAGAATAATAAGGAAAGTCAAGGAGGAACAAATAGTGGATAACGGAAGAAGTATAGATCATTATCCAAAATGAAAAATCAGTGTGTCAAGTTTAATCTTTTTAAGTAAGAACCATCTTTAAAGAGTTCCAGAATGTTTGAATAAGGTTCTTCACATCTCTAGAATTTGCTAGTTTCGATTATCGGTAGAGTTTCTGAACACCCTGTATATAATTACTTGAACCACTATTCTTGTCAGTGTTGAGGTGAAAGTTGCATCGGAAAGTAACAAGATGATCTCTTTCAATTTGCCGAAGAAGACGTCACGAAAACCCAATCAACAACAATGTCGAAAAATAACTTCGTGTAGAATGGGTGAAATTCCAAGATGAGAGTGTTACCTAATCGTATATAATGTCGTCCTTTCAATTATCTCAACGGAAAGAAATATTTTGTAATTGTTCCTACTTATTGTTGTATGACCTCAGTCTAATTATTTATAAGCACACACAAAGAATTGTTTTTATTTATGTGTAAGAATCATTTATTTATGTGCGAATCCAGCCTTGTTTCGGCTTACCAGTTACTTATATAAAAACGTTAATGAATGGAAATATGTAAGAGGATTATTTGATACTGTGCCGCATTCTATTTCGTTAGAAAAGCTGAACGCATTAGGGATAAGGGGAACTATCTGCAAGTGGTTCCATTGTTATTTATCTGGAAGAACTCAGATTGTTAAAATGATTGGGTATAAAAGCACAGAGAGGTCAGTGTTGTATGGAGTCCCTCAGGGTACTGTGTTAGGCCCAATATTATTTATAATTTATATAAATGACCTTAGTTCCTTAAGAATAAAGGACCACATTTTTACATTTACTGATGACACAGCCCTTCTATATGCAGGGGATACAAAATTAGAAGTGCTGCAAAATATTCAAAGCGATTTGAACATATTGAGAAGCCGGTTTGTTAGAAATAAAATGCTCGTTAACATGAGTAAAACTTGGATGCTTAATTTTGCACTTCAGAAACCCTGGCATTTCGATGAGCCTATTAAATGGCATCATTTAAACAGTAGAGATGCATCATGTGATTGTATAGAGGTAAAACAGTTTGCTGCAGTTAAGTATCTTCGTGTTTCTTGGAAACCTCATATACTCAATTTAAAGAAAAGGTTCTTTGTTGTAATGGCAATGGCGGCTCGTGAGAGAGGGCGTTGGGAAGCCGCCCCTCCAGTATTTATCACACTAAACAATTTTTCAAAGCAAAACACCATATTTTATTTCCGTTCAGTTTCTTTCCTTTAACTCATTTTCCCGGTTCACCTCCTGTATAGGGTTTCAAAATCACGAAAAGTAAAATCGAGAAAGGGGAAAATAAAAAAATCTTCAACAGCACTATTTTCTTCTACGCCCTCTCATGTTAAAAACCCACGAGCCGCCACTGTGTGATGGCTCAATTTAGGAAAGCGTCAGAGTGTATGTAACTTGATATATTTAGACATATATACTACGCTCTTGCTAATTCTACTTTAACATATGGAATTGTTGTCTGGGGTAGCACATACAACAGTCATCTCGAGTCGATTGAGAGAATGTAAAAAAAAAAGGATAAAGTGCAGAAAACCAAGGGACCACTCGAGTAGAGAACTTTTTATTATGATAGGAATTCTCCCTTTGAAATTCCAGTATTATGTGGCGATAGCTGTTCTCCTATATAAATGTCTTAGCTCTCTGGGCATAGCAACACGTTCATTATGACACAAGGGTTGGAGGTGCGACTGTTTTAAACATTCCATTCACTAACAAAACTAGAGTGAGAAAGTTCTCTTATGTCTTGATCCCTCGGTTATTTAACCTTTTGGCGGAAAACATAAGCGATAACATTGTGAAGAAGAACATCAGTTATCTGGCATTTAAGCAAAATATAAAGAAATTGTGCGCACCTCATTCAGGTCGGTATTTGTCAGCATGGCTGAATTGATTTCCTTTATTCTTGAGCGTTAATATATGGGGTGGGGCTGTGTTCTTTTTCATCGTTTTGTTCTTATTTAATGTAATGTGAATGCCTGTGCTGTACTGAATATTGTGACGGTTTTTCATTTTATAAAAATTTTCTTTTCTTTTCTTGAGTTTGACCCATACACAAGCAGTGCTTTGTGGATTGTAGATTAGTAGAGATTGGCATATTCTGACGATATAGGATTGTTAAGAGTGAAATTTGCTTCATTTTGTGTATAAATAAATGGCCATTATAAAATTTTACTAGGCGTGGCATGAGTTTTATTACATTTTTCTAAAAGGGTAATTTTTCCTTGAAAAAATCCTAGTACCGATTTCCTAGTAAAATTTCCTTCGTTTTATGTATAAACTGATGGTTATTATAAAATTTTACTAGGCGAGACATGAATTGCGGGTTTTATTAGATTTTTCGAAAAGGTATCATTCAGAAAATCCGAGTACCCATACAGGACCATATTGACATATTCTGTTACACCCTGTATGTCTAATACGCAGCAATAAAATTCAAATGTCAGATAATAAAAAATGAACAAGCAATTGTTGGCTACAAAAAAACCGCTGGTTTATTTATAATTATTTTAGCATTCTGAAATGTACCGGGTGTTCACATTTCCATATCAGTCAGCTAAGATTTAATGCGAACTGCCAAGAAAACAAAGCGTTCCACGGTTAACGTTTCCGTCAATATGCCTGGCAACGAATAAAAAATTCAAATAGCAAATTTTTGAATAAAACATACGTATTTAAAGTGTAATGATAAAGCTTTTGATCGTTGGCAGAGTTGACCTCGGGCATCTCGCACCAACAGGAAGTCACGAACTGAGTCAACAACCGCAAACCAGCCAAGAGACCGTCGTCTCCAATGGTCGAACAATTCTGACGTAGTTCCACGAAATATTTATTCAGTCATTTGTGTTTTTTTATGTCCACTAAACCAGACACAAGTACCAAAAAATATAAAATTATAAGTTATTTGATGTCAAAAAATGTACTTGTTAACAAGCGTAATTACGGTGCATTGTTAATGTTTTGATTTTGTTGTTTAGATTAAAATTATGAAAGAGAGCAACCTTAAGATTTTTGAGGGAACACCACGTTTCATTAACAATGTTCCAGTTCTACTCATCATGGAAACACAGAAGCCCAGAATTATTTTTGATTTTTTTCTATAAACGAACTAAGATTTAAATCTAAATGTCCGCTATATTTAAAACTTGTATGTATTACAAGTTTCGACACACAATGCCTTTTTGAAACCTTATTAACTTATTAAACAAACTGTAAGAAAAATAGTTATTATACAACCTAAATTGTCCATCGACCTAATAATACCATAAATAATGATAGTGGGGAATTCCATTTTTTCAATGTCTAGAAGCGCAATATAAATTTAACAAGAGTGAACTTTTCAAGCCTACCTAGTCATTTAGCAAAATACTGAAATTTTTAATTTTTTTAATTACTAAGCTCTCTAAGAGATTTAGTTTTTTAGATTTATTTTCATTACGTAACATTTTACATTTTGTGTGATTTTCTGACATTAAGTGATTAGCATAATGAGAATTATTTTGTTCCTTAACATAACTTATTTTATATTCATTGAGCTTAGTGAACATTAAGATCTTCCTGTTTGTTCAACATACAGCTCGTACAAAATTAAAACAGCTATACGTTATTAAGCACGCGATCAACATTTTGACTGCCCTGTTGCCAGATTGCGATTAAACATTATAACCTTAAAATTAACGAAAATGTTCAGATGATACATATTGTGTTATTTATATATGAGATAACCTCCAAACGTGTCAATAAATATCAACAAGAAAAATGTAAAATTCGACAACGTCGCAAATGCTGCCAACCGAATACTGCAGCTAAATTTCAAATTTATTGAATACCTTTCATTTGATTTTTTTATTATTTAATTTATGTAGTGATATTTCTGCTGTTCTTCGATAGTGTCACCGATGACGTGCAACGGTTTTTGTTTTATACAGATTATATAAAGTCAAGTAAAGCAGTCGAATTAACTCGAGATTTATAGAGTTTATTCGTTTGACTTTTATTGTTTTTAATGAGACAATTCTTCGTTTTGAAAGCAAAATTTATATTGTTTTGCCAAATGTTAACCTAACCTAACCTAACCTAACGTAGTAACTTTTTCTGTATATGTAATTGTTTTGTGAGCGGTATTTTTGATGTTATTTGCAGGATATAATAAATTAATAGTTTTATAGCATTTTTTATGAATTATTTTATTTATAATATTTGGGTCGCATTCGTTATCCACTGCGATCTGTTTGATAATATTCAGTTATTTATTGTAATTATCTATTGATACTAAAATGTTTAATAATCTGTTTATAAATAAATTAAATGCTGCCATCTTTTATGAATAAGGATGACAAGATTTGATATGTATAATTAAACCTGTACAAGATGGTTTATGAAAAATTGTAAAATCGTGTCACCAACAAATCTGTACAAATTTAACATAATTCTGATACAAAGTAATTAAAAATAACTCTAAAATTTCTTCATTACAAATTATGTTACTCGAAAGAAAATTCCTCTGGATTTTTTTGTGTAAATTAATAATTTCTATTGTATTGATGAGATCATGACTATTTTTTTCTTTATTTGGGTTTTTCGCCAGGATCTAAAACTCAAAAAATATCAAAATATCTGTTCTTATGTAAATAAAGAATCACTGGGTAAAAACAAAAAACCAAACCGCATCTATATAATTTTTTTGGTAGTATGTCACTATCATTAAAAACTAATTGTTAATGTATCATTGACATACACAAAAAAATATTTACATTCTATCTTTTCATAATTTATAGAAATTCATATACTTTATTTTTAGGTTCGTTTTGAAAACGGGAGGAGAATACTTCCCGAAACGTTAACGTTAAAAGTTTGTATATATTTTTAGAACATTTTTATATTTTTAAAATTTTGTTCGATAGGCAAATTTATTACAAAAAAAAAATCACTGAGAAATTTGTCTCCGTTTGGTTTTTTGTTTTTACCCAGTGATTCTTTCTTTAAATAAGAACTGGTATTTTTGATATTTTTTGAGTTTTAGATCGTGGCGAAAAACCCAAATAAAGAAAAAAATATATGAACACGCCACAATCATTCAGACAATCATGACTATTTAGAATGGAGTCCAAAAGTCCAAACTCTTACGGAGTCCAAAAATTAAGAAAATAATAAATTTGGGTATTTTGCTAAATGACCAGGTAGATTTAAAATTAAATTTATATTACGCATTTAGACATTGAAAAAATGGAATTCCCGACTATCATCATGACATTATTAGGTCGATGGACCTTTTAGGTAGTAACTACTTTTCTTACTGTTGGTTTAATATAGTTCGTATTTAACAATGGCACTGTGTGTCGAAACAATTGTAATACATACACGTTTTAAATATAGTAGACATTTAGATATAATTCTTAGTTCATTTGTTTAAAATGAAGTTCGATTAAATATCAGCTACGTCAGTTACATTTTTTTTATAAGTCTTCAATCACAGCTTGTTTCCATTTCCTTCTTTTTTCTTTGGTTTTTCCTATATTAACTTTTCTACTTGACGGAAATTCATCACAATGTTTAATGAAAGGCTTTTCTTTTCACATTTCCTGTTTATTATATTTATATTTAATACAGATGGTGTGTTTCGCTAACACTATATATATAATATAAAACGTTCACACAAAAAATATTTGGGTTAGCTACCGACATATTATTTATTGCCGGTGCAAATTCAGTAAAGGCGAATTGTTCAGGTCTAGTTGATCATTGAGGAGAGTTTTTATGTTTTAATCAGTTTATTTCTAAACTCTCAAGGTGATTTAGTTTTTTGCCTTTATTTTGAACCTGCAGTATTTTGAAATCACTATTGAAATAACGATTTTCATTTAATAAGTGTGAGGCATAATTAGAATTGTGTTTGTCTGTCCTATATATGTTTTGAACATAATCTGCAATATCGCCGATATTTTTTATTTTTGCTTTGCAATTTTTGATTAATTTTCCTAAACTTGTTTATTTGTTTTAAAATCTACATTGACATTATTTTGTAATAAAAACTTTTCAAATTACTCGGACAATTAATTTTTTATTTACAATTATTAATTTTAAAAGTTTTAAATGAATTGCCTTTTGCATTCTTCTATGGATGTTTTAGAGACAGTATTTTATTTGTGGGTTATCCGTTACTCTCTTCGAATAAACAGTTATTTAACGAAGTTTGTTTTATGGTGTTTATTTTTTTTATTAAAATCTACATCTGATAAAGGATATTTTTTACGAATATTATTTAGTTTATGTGAAGAATTGTCAGAATTTTAAAATGCCGCACAATGATGACTACAAGTGATAATTTTGATTTTAATCCCTGGTCGCGCAACTGACGAAGGGCTCTTTAAAGATTTATTGATGCAACACAAAACGAAAACTTGGAGTTTAATAAATGCATTGAAGAAGAACAATGGTGTGATAGTCAAATTAAACGACATTATGCACATATGGAATGCTGCTTCCGATATTTTTCAATAAGCATCTCTAAGGGGCGGGTAGTCTTCATTTCCTTCCTATAAACATGTCAAGATTCTTCTAACGTTTTTGATGCTGGTAAAAACACCTGCTTTATGCGCAATCTGACGAGATGCCAGTGGTTTTCAGAAACATGCCTAAGATTTCACGTCTTTGTCTGTGAGAGAGCAGATGCAGAGGGCCTTCCACTAATATTTTTCTTTCAGAATTTTTAATCAAATTAGCATTTACGTGTCGACACCTACCTGTACATCAAAAGATTTTCAAAATCGACATTTTTCACTTGTATATTTACAAGATTGTTATTTTTCCGACAAGACGTTAAATATTTTGAACGACTCATGAAGGATGTATTTTCACTTCGACAGAATAAAAAGAATGAAAAAAGACAAACTGATAAACAATAATTACAAAATAAACAAATGTCCTATATTTTTACCTTACACTGTAATTAATATTTGTAAACATTTCATAGGTTTTGATCTATACAGGGTGTTCTCAAAGTTGAGTAATTTATTTTAACAGTTTGTTGAACAGACATGACTTTTTGATATTCTCTAGTATTGATGATTCTCTCTTACTATTTGTAGTAATGGTTGTAGTAATGGTTGTAGTAATGGTTGTAGTAATGAAAAAATCTGATTATTTTTAACGCATTGAAAAATTAATTCAAGAGGATATAAACGATTACCTAGGAATCTATTGATATACAAAAATGATTAACGAAATCAGAGATACATTGAAATCTTGTAACAGCATTATCTCTCCTTCTCTGAAAAACAAACTGCGTATTTCTAATCCAAAAGTGCCAAGATTGTATGCTCTACCCAAAATGCATAAATCAGAAAAATTAATGAGGCCAATTGTATCAGCCATTGATTCTCCAACATGGAAATAGCAAGATGGTTAACAAAGGAATCTAAAAATTTACCAGACCAACTACTTTCTTATTCGGTGATAAACTCAACAAAATTCATAGAAAAAGTCAAAAATACACATTTACAGAAATGTGAGGTCTTGGTTTCCTTTGATGTATAATCGTTGTTCGGGAGTTACTCGAGTTAGATGGTTTTAATAACAAGATTGTTTCTGAGTACATCTCCTTAACAAGATTATATACGAAGCGAAATTGTTTTCAGCTTAACAACAGGTTTTACGAACAACAAGAAGGAACGCCAATGAACAATTCTCTGTCACCGTTCTTAGCCAACTAATTCATGAGTCAATTTGCATCCGACGGAAAAGATGAATTCAGTTACTTTCCGGGGTTATGGTTAAGATATGTGGATGACGTTTTTGGAATTTTCGATTCAAACAATGAAAACTGAGATGATTTTATTAAGAACTTAAATAGTAAATCTCAGAACATAGTATTTACTATGAACTTGAAAACAACGATTACCATTACCATTTCTGGATGTTTTAGTCAGTAGACACAATAAAAATAGGTTAGGTTTTGATATTTTCAGAAAAAACACCACCACTTCGAGATACATTCCTAAAGATTCGAATCATAGCTTCCAAAATAAGATGGCTAGTTTAAATTTTTTGGCAAATAGATTAATCAATTTCCTTTAAACAAAGATAATTATAACAAAGAATTAACATTAATTATGGAGGTATCCGAAGTAAACGGTTATAATAAGAACATTATAGATAAATTAATTAGAAAACATAAGTTTAGAAAATTATTGAAAGAATCTTCGACTTTTTAAAAGGATTAGAACGAAAATAAATTCATGGTAATATCGTTTGATACCCAATTAATACGAGGGCTAGACAACATTTTTAAAAAAGTGGGCATTAAGATTGTGTACAAACCATATAATAAATTAAGAGAAGTCCTGGGTAACCCAAAGGATACAGTAGATCAACATGAAAAGGTATATTCGAAGGTATATTGGACCAGCAAAAAATTCCATATTAACGAGGTTTAAAGAACACATTAGATATGGGAAAAATGAAAAATCTTGTACTGTCCAGCATGCAATCGAACATGACCACAGCATAGATATTAGTAATTTTAGACTGGATAAAAGTGTAAATAACAATAGGGCTTTGAATGCATATGAAAGCATTCAAATAGAAAAATGTAAGTAATCCATGAACCGGGATAAAGGACCTATTCCGTTCAGTCAAGTTTTCCAATTATTATTATAAAGCTCAGTAAACTTCACGGTTTATGATTTTTACAAGCTTAGAATTAGATTAAATCATCTCCTGATGATGCTTACATGGTTAGCGAAAAGTGCGTGGAGAAGTTTTAAGAAGTGTTTTGGTTTTCAGTGGTAAATCTCTTCGAGTTTAACTTTTATATAAATGATTTTTGGTAAAATTACTTATTTTTACGAATTTTAAACCTGTTAAAATAAAAGACTCAACTTTGATACCACCTTTTATTATAAACAAATTGAAAGAGACTATTTTTAACACGCTTTTATTAGCTTCACCTGTATGTATCTATGTAACGTATTCTTTGAACGTCCTTTTCACTCACTTCAAAACTTCAGCTAAAATTGAAACTTTGCACACTTATCAAGATGATAATACAATAATTAAATAAGTTCGTCCCATTATCCTGAACAGTATCGCCAGGATTAAGGATTTGCTTTAGGAAAGGGAGCCTGAGACACGGTTACAACGCCCAAGGAAGTGACGAAAAATAAATAATAGTTTAAAAATTAAAAAAAACACTCTTTTACAGCAGATCGAACTAAAAAATTAAAATTAAATTATAATTTAAAGTAAAAATATATAGTATAATAAAAAGTAAAAAATAATGTATATAAAAATAAGCGTGGGGTGTTTTGTACTATATTTTCATACTAACTTTACTTATAGAAACGGTACTGATGGAATATTTATAACAAGTGACATCGAGCACCCCACGCTTTTTTCACAATGACACATTAATTTTCTTGTTATCACTTTACTCTTATATTAAAAATTATTTTTCACTTTTTAATTCGGTTTATCAGTTATAAAATACCAGAGGAGATCAGTAATATTAAAGAATAATATAAAAATACGCAAAAACATGGGGTCTTTTATCTTTTAGTTCCAGACCTTATATCAGTAATGTTAATTGATAGATTGTGGTAAGAGTTTAAGAATTGATGGTTTTCCGTTCCTAATAAAACCACATGACGTTATAACAGTGTGACAAACTTCCGAAATGGTGTTTTTTTGTTCTTTTTTTTCCCCACTCTGAAGAATCTGAACGTCGAAGTAAGAATCTTATCTGGTGCCCGCATTGTCTCTCCACGAACGTAATCCGATTTTCAGTCGGGATATCGTCAATTTATTTGCACAGCTCTCCAGAAACTCAGGATTTAATTTCGTTTCCCAACACCATCGTCGACAATGGAAAGCTTCCACCGGGAAAAGCGGAGGAAAGGGGAACGGTTAGGGTGTCCGACAAGGAAAAGGGAAAACGTACGGTACAAAGTTTTCCTCGGCTGGGAAAATTGATCGGCAAAACTCCTCATAGCAACAAGAAAATAAATCTAATCAACGAAAGCTAAATTAGAATTGTTTTACTAGACAAGGTCATCGCTGCTGACCTTGTTACTATAATTACCGAAACTTTATGTTGCGTGGGATTATCCAAATTGAATGTCACATCATTCAGCAACGGTTATTTTCGATCAGACATTTTGTCATTCTTCATAGTCATTTCAAAATAACTTATACAAAAACTAATATACCAGGTGTGGAGGTTAATAGTTCTTTTCAAAAAGGATATTGATGTTTAAACGAAAATAAAAAGTATTTGCCGTACGAACTACTTTTCTTGTTCAGTTAAACTGTTGACTTACGGTGATGATGTCCCAATACAAGATGCTTGCGGGCGTTCGATTAGACCAAAGGTCTCCTAACTACGGTCTGCCGGCGAAATCCGGCCCTCCAGTGTCATCGAACCGGCCCGCGACATCTAATGGCTTATTGTTGTTATTGTTGCTGTGATAAGTTGGATAAATAAACACAGAATGATAATAACTCGGTTTTATTTACTTGCTGGGTAAAGCTTAATGACAAGAATAATGCGCAGAAAATTTAACTTAAGCATAATAACTAATAAATAATCGAAATGAATTGCACTAAATTATAAACTAGTGTACCCTCGGTAGTTATGTTGGGGTAAATAGTATCATATATGTATGTATATCGATGTTTAGAATGTATATATCCTGAATCACACATATGATTTTTATCCTGAAAATCCCTCAGGAACGGGAAAGCTAAATTAACGCGAATGAAACCGCGGGTTATCTTGGTAAAAAATACTACTGTAATACTACTGGGTACTTGTAAAAAATACTAATGAGATTTGTGTAATTGTGATTTTCCTCTGACAATAGTTTGTAGTTGTGGACCAATTTTAGTTGTACCAATTATTAAAAAAGATTTAAGATGATCATCAGTTAACTTAGATCTGTAAATATTCTTTGTGTACTTCATTTTGGGGAATATTTTCTCACACAAGTACCAAAAAGAAAAAACCGCCCACGAGCAAATGTATGCAAATTATCAAATTATACCAGTGGAAGACTCATAAAATTCCAACAAAGATGAATTTTGATATTTGTTCTTAATTACGTCACTGCACTGTAAATCAATAATTTCCATTTAAAGTTCCTGGCCTAGGATACAATGTCAGTATCGAAAGGATTTTGAAAATTAATTTACTAATTTTCAAAATCTTTCTCATTTAATTAATTAATTAATCTTAATTTCATTCGCAATGACATCAAAGTCTGAAAAACGAATATCAAAATTTATCTTTAAAGCACTCAAAGCTTCGATTGCAAAATCGACGGGAAACTCAGTCTCAGTATTGTGGCTGAATATTTCACGTTTTAAAATGTGTGAAACATGTTTTTCGTAATTATGATTGAAACAGTATTATTATCTGCCGAAACGATTTGATGTTAGTGTATGAATCAGGCAGAAGCTGGTTTTCAACTTGCAATCTCAAATTCACTTTGTTCATATGTTTTGTCAAATCAACATAGAATGCTAACTTCCACAGCCATTCGCTATTTTATAATTCAGTAAGAGGGCGATGCTTTTCATTCAAAAAAATGTTGATTTCTGCTCGACGTTCAAAAAAACGCTGAAGGACTTTTCCGCAACTAAGCCAGAGTACGGCAGTATAATAGGGTCAGTCATTATCGCCAATCTCTTTAATAAACTCGCGGAACTGTCAATGATTCAGCCCAGTAGATCTGATGAAATTAACAACTGATATGACTGGTTTTAGAACTTCAGACATATCCAAACATTTTCCGCACAAGGACTGTTGATGGATGATACAATCTAAGACTAATGGTTTTGAACCACCATTATTTTCTACAGCCTTTGACAGAAATGCAACCATTCCTTTATTTTTACCACACATGGTTTTGCCTCCATCAGTTGTAATGGATTTCAAGTTTTTCCATCGAAGGTTCTTCTTATTAATGACATTTTCAACTCCCTTAAAAATATCTTCCCCAGAAGTAGTGCAACGAATACTATGAATATTAAGAAGTTCTTCATGCACTTTATAGCTTTTATCTACTTCTTGAATAAAAATCAACACTTGAGTAGTATCTGACATATCCGTTGACTCAGAAAGTTGAGATGATATATTTTCTGCGATGTCTTGTACCCTTCGAGCCACGGTATTTGCTGACAAACTGATAGTTGTAAATAAAATTACCTTTTCGGGGCACGTTTCTTCGGCTACTACAATTACGCATTCTCTGATCATTTCTCCATCGGTGAATGGTTTTGCACGTTTTGCAATTTCAAGAGCCACACGAAAGCTGACGCAAGTTGGAGCCTCCCCAGCCGCGTTTCAAAGCTTCAAATTTTTCTGTCCGCAAACTTCCTGTATATTTTGAGTAATTTTGAAAATGTTTCCTTTCATAATGACGTTTAATGTTATATTCTTTGAGAACGGCTATGGTTTTATTGCAACTCAAACATAGCGCCATATTAGCGCAACTCAAACATAGCGCCAAGTTCCATTGATCTTTGAATGTTCCGCATTCACTGTCTATTTTTCGCTTCTTTTCCGTACTAGTAAATCACACACAAAAACGACAAATCAAATCAAAATACTGTTACGTATGGACGTTGATCGGTTCGAAGATGTCTTTTAAACGGTGTTACGCATTACTTTATTCCAGACCAACAGACAGTTTCGCTTCCTTCGCCTTCCCTACGTAGACTGACTCGCAGTCGCACCGCTAGCCGTTTTATACGCAAATTACTGCCATCTTGAAATGAGTGGAATACACCAGAACTTTCTCGAATAAAGCTTTGGAAAGTACTACTAGCGCCATCTGTTGATGATAGAGGGTACTACCACTACCTATTTCCGCTTTTGACCACCAGATTGCGTCAAGTGTCACGTTCATAACAATACAAAATAGTAATTAAACTAGCGAATTTAGCAAGCGCATGCTCGTTTAGGGTGCGTACTCGGCGACTAGTTTAGAAATAACAGATAATGGCAGGAAAATTAAAATGGTTTTGGCCCTTGCAACTTACTGGAGTAATCATTATGGCCCTGAGTCTGGAAAGTTTGGAGACTCCTGTATTAGACGATTCAAAAGTGGTGATTTCTATGACAGGACGGCGAAGATGATATCAACTGAAACACAGATCGAATCGTGACTGAACTCTGTTTCGAGAACTAAACATATTTCGAGAACCCAAAAACGCAGAAAATTATGGGCTGACCTAGGACCATCAACATCGACCGCAAGACCGAAACGCTTTGGAAAGAATATAATACTGTGCATTTGGTGGGATCAGAAGGGTGTCGTGTACCATGAGGTTCTAAAACTAGGTGAAATAGTGAATACCGATCATGCATTGATCGAAAAGTGCCCAAAATTGGCTACAAGACACGGAAAACTGATTTTGTAGCACAACAACGCCCCATCACCTAGCCAAAGGGGTCAGAGATACCATTTCTGCACTTGGCTGGGAACTCTTGCCCCACCCGCCACACTAACCAGACTTGGCCCCTTCCAACTATTACTTGTTTTCATCCCCGTCTCACGCACTTTTGACGAAACTCTTCACTAATTACGAAAATATCGGAAAATGGCTTAATGACTGGACCACCTCAAAAGATGTATGGTTATTCTGAGGGGGCATTCACAACTTGCCAGAGAGATTGCAAAACTGTTCAGCTAGCGATGTCGCATACTTTGAATAAACCATTTTTTACCTTTCTCCCAAATTAAACGTGTTTTTTTAAGAAAAAATTAAGAATTATTAAGTTCAAATATATTGGGTTGAAGTTCGTCCTGTCTTTGGCGCTAGATGACATTGCATCACAAAACCGAATAGTTATCTACTTCACACGTGTAAAAGGAATTTCAGCGAGTAATTGAGGAACAAATGGTCATATTTGATTGTTTTTTAAAATTATGTTAAGCATCACTGGATAACGTTCGAACGAATACTTCTTCTATTTAAAATTGACTGTTCAAAAATCCACAATGGGAAAAGAAAGAAAATGACTTGAAATTGACGGAACTTCGATTCATAGACGATGTTGTTCTACTCAAATCAAACACATTCTGAGCCAGCTTATCAGAACGTAAGTATGAGTGGGTTTGAAAATTTATATTAAAAACATAGAGATAATGAGTCCAGTGAAAGACAATATTGCTGTAGATAACAACAACGTTGAAGCTGTAGAAGAACATGTATACTTGAGACTTATAATCAAGATTGGGAAGGAGAACCAGAGGCCTAAGATCACGTCGAATAAACTTGAGCTGGGCAGCCTTTGGAAAACTCAGCCACATAATGAAGAACTCGAATATACCTACAAGCCTAAAACAAAAACTTTATGAAACATGCATACTTCCGGTTACAACATATGATTTAGAGATGATGACATTGACAACGAACAGTATAAGACTAAGAAATACACAAAGAGCCATGGTTGGTGTTAGTCACATGAAGAAATTAGACAAAACGCAAACACAGTAGCAGATATAAATAAGGTGTTAAGAAGTGGCAATGGGTTGGGATACGAAAATTGTAACATGGAGACCAAGACAAACTACATGAAGCAGAGGGAGACCAGAGAAAAGATGGACCAACGACATGGAGCAAGTATCAGGAAAAGGACGGGTTCGGACTGTCTAAAATAGAGACAGCTGGAGTGAGCTTGAAGAGGTCTTTATCCAACACTGAATAGGTTGTAGATGTTCTTAATTATGTCACTGCACTGTAAATCAATAATTTCTATTTGAAGTTCCTGGCCTAGGGTATCAATATCAGTATCGAAAGGATATTGAAAAATCTTAATTTCATTCGCAATGACATCAAAGTTTGAAAAACGAATATCAAAATTTATCTTCAAAGCTTCGATTGCAAAATCGACGGGAAACTTTGTCTCAGTAGTGTGGCTGAATATTTCACATGTTTTAAAATGTGTGAAACATTTTTTACGTAATTGTGATTGAAACAGTATTATTATCTGCCTGATTATTATTATTATCTGACTGGGAGAAGCTGGTTTTCAACTTGCAATCTCAAATTCAGTTTGTTCATATGTTTTGTCAAGTTAACATAGAATCTAATGCAATGCTAAAATAGAGACAGATGAAGGGAGCTTGAAGAGGCCTTTGTCCAACAGTGAACAGGTTGTAGATGATTCGATCATCTGATTAAAAATCGAAGGAAATAAAGAGCAAGAATACTTCGTAGACGCAAAAGATTATATGTGCTGTGTATGGTGGGATGCTGTCGACGTTTCCTCGAGCCGCAAGTGGTTCAGAAATGTTCGTGAAAATAATTTTAATCCTAGCGATGCACTACATTCTGGGTGACCGGCTGACGGTTAAAGAGACCAATGTTTGTGATTCTCTAGTGGAGCAACAAAATCGGTCCATTTTTAGGTGATGAAAACTGGATTGTGTATAATAATATTAAGCGTAAGAGATCATTGTCTAAAAGCGGAGATGCCCCTTCAACCAGCGCAAAAACTAGTTTACATCCGAAAAAAGTTAAGTAATTCAGAGAAATACTGTTCACAACTAAGTGGATTAAAGAGTGAAAGGGAATTATGGAAACTGGAAGGGAATCGTTATTTTACACGATAATTTGTACGTTTTTACCAGTTGACCAAAGACGACTTATCCAATCCAGTGTCAATCTAATGTTAAGTCTAAACCGCTAAATGAGCTTAGTAGCTAATGCGGCTTGACCATAAATTCTTCTTCTACTCCTGCCGAAAGACCCAATACAAACTTTAACAACAGTTGAAAAAGTCAGTCAAATCTTGACAAATAAAAAAAATCGTAATCATTAAAGTTTTTACAATAAAAAAGTATTATACAATAAAAAAAATTAAAATAATACAGCGGAAATTCATTATAAAAATTCCAAATGCGGAAGAAACGAAATAGCATATTTCTTTTAAATTATTTGTATTAAACGAAAACCGACCGTGTGAAAACAGACAAATGTTTTTTATATTGTTAAAAAATGTAAAGCTGTTTACGAGTGTGATTCGAAAAATATACTTCTGTTTCAATCCATCCTGCATCCAAACTTATTCTGGTTAAATATCGTTTAAATTATGACCGTCTGTTTATCTAGACTTAAATCCTTGAGAATACTATGAATAAATAAAAAACGTAGACATTCAAATCACCAGAAGAGATCGTGCCTCACATAAATATCGGTTTTTAAAATAAACTTCAACAAAATCAAGTTTATTATAACCTCTAAAATAATCAATAATTTACCAGGATCGTTCGAACAGTTCTCGGCCTGGCACAGAGATGGGGCAAGTCTGGCCAAATAAATACGATAATAATTTCAGATGCATATGTTTAGTTGTGTGTTTGTGACTCGTAGTTTTCAATTCTTCTATTGGAACTTTTGCTGTGAAACACTAAAGAAGAAGAGATTTACCACTAAACACCACATTTTTAATATCTGAATGATAGTGGCATGTTCATATATTTTTCTATATTTGGGTTTTTCGCCACGATCTAAAAGACTGTACTTATGCAGAGAGAAGAATCTGTACTTATGCAAATATAGACTCACTGGGTAAAAACAAAAAAACCAAACAGAGACAAATTTCAGTGATTTCTTTTCTGTAATAAATTTGCTTAACGAACAAAATTTTAAAAATATAAAAATGTACTAAAAAAAATATACAAACTTTTAACGTTAACGTTTCGGGAAGTATTCTCCTCCCATTTTCAAAACGAACCTAAAAATAAAGTGTATTAATTTCTATAAATTATGAAAAGATAGAAAGTAAATATATTTTTTGTGTATGTCAATGATATTTACATTGACAGTTAGTTTTTAATGACAGTGACATACTACCAAAAAAAAAAAAAAAAAATATATATATATATATATATATATATATATATATATATATATATATATATATATATATATATATATATATATATATATAGGTGAGCTTTACCGTGTGATTGTAATTGTTTATTAAAATTCTTAAATGTTTTTAATTGTATTCTTTAGAATCGGGAACCATATTGAATTTAAATCTACCGAAGGTATAGCAATACATTTATTTTTATTAAAATTAATTATAGCGGTTTCTTTTAATCTTCTGTATTTGATTACCGATTCTTTTAATACCATTTTGGAAATATTCTAATTGATTTTCTGACCAAATTCCCATGCGAGTTGACAAATTCTAGATTTATTAAAATCTTTATATCTTTTCTTTTATCTTTTTTTTAAATCTTTTTTATATTCTTTTAAAAACTTCTATCTTTTCATAATTTACAGAAATTAATATACTTTATTTTTAGGTTCGTTTTGAAAACGGGAGGAGAATACTTCCGGAAACGTTAACGTTAAAAGTTTGTATATTTTTTTAGAACATTTTTATATTTTTAAAATTTTGTTCGTTAGGCAAATTTATTACGAAAAAGAATCACTGTGAAATTTGTCTCCGTTTATTTTTTTGTTTTTACCCAGTGATTCTTTATTTACATAAGAACAAACATTTTGATATTTTTTGAGTTGTAGATCGTGGCGAAAAACCCAAATAAAGAAAAACCACATTTTTAAACTTATTGACGTGTGATTGAATCATGTTCTGATGATGCTAACATGGTTAACGACACTTATGTCAAGTTTATGTTTAAAAAAGTGATTTGGTGTTTAGTTTCAATAGAAGAATTGAGGTCTCAACTGATCATATTCATCATTGCTAGTTGCAGATACACGCCGTGTTACTAAAATATTTATATATCAGTATTTGAAAGAAGAGAACTAAGAATTTTTGGTTCCTTGAATGATACTGGAAACTGGAGGATCAGGTATAACTTCGAACTCAAGCAGTTGTACAAAGATCTGGATATTTTAGATTACAGGGTGTCCCAAAAAATATATACACACTTTATTTTCATACTGCATTATCATACTTATATTGCATTCTTTTTCAGATTGATCTAATTTAAAAAAATGGCTGGTATCAGACTTACCTTTGAGCAATGGAAATGTATCCTGAAGTGTTACTGGAAATACGAAAATGCGGTAGAAGTCCAAAGACAGTTCAGGTGAGAATTTCAGAATTTTAAGCTCAATTAACCGCCACAACTGCACCTACTGGGCACCTCATGTTAATTTGCCAAGAGTCACAGTGTTATGGCTTATTTGCAAAAGGATTAATTGGCCGTTCTTCTTAGACGGTACTATAACTGGAGTTATTTACCTTAAGTTGCTATCGGAAACAGTGATCCCACGCATTTGGGAAGCTTTTGTGGATGAGAAGTTTTTGCGGTTTTTGAGTGATTTGTTTTCAGCGTATCAAGTTACACACATCCTTACATGCATAAAAACAAAAGAGATATACTGATTAAATAAATGATTTGTTTAAAAAAAATCAGTCAAAAGTCACTGAGAATTAAATCTGGTCAATAAGTTGGCTATTCTAAGTATTTTATAGTTTAAATGATGTGCTTTTTCCATCAAGTGCCTTGTCTCGGTAAAAACGTATTAAGTTATTTTGCAAACGGAATATTTTCTTGTGAATTTTGTCTGAAAAATTGACGGACCATAGTACGACACATTTTTGGAAGTAGGCCGGCACGGTCTGGTGATCTATGTTTGAAGGTCTCATCGATTTTCGCTGTTGCGGTTTTGTGGTGACTGAGTTCAATTCCATATCGTATTATTTTTCGCAGTTTTGGTTGGGACAATTCTGAATACGGGAGATATTAAAACAAAGTGAATGCTTTGTTCGATATAAAGTTGTAAATAAAATGCTATAACAAAGCAATGCGAGATTTAAATGGGATTTCAAAAAAATAAATATACAATAAAAATAGTTATCTATATGACTAAGGAATTTGGGACAAAATTGATAATGGTTGGCATTACAGAGATCTGTAAAACTGACTAAAAAAAGACGAATTGTAAGAAGAGACACTATTGACTTCTGTATTACTAAATGTATTCCTACTAGCCCTAAGCCCCGATCTTTCACAATAGTAACAGTCAGTTAGAACATCATCAATGTACAAAAACCAACCGTACTCACTAATAAAAAAAAGGTAGGCAATCAAGGCAGGAACTTCCGATAGAAGTGAAAACTTGAAATTTTGGAATTACTGTTTTTTTTTTTAAATTTTAAATTAATTATTTTTTAAATGCATAATTTAAAAATGTATATTTTTTTTTCACGTAGGATCGAGGATCTAAACAAATATAGAAAATGGATATTTAGAAAAACTAATTATATTACAATATTATTGATTGCTTTGTCCGTTACTTTGTGATAGTTCATTTTTTAAAAAGGAATAAAACAATTTTTTACTTTGTTATCTATCACTTTTATATAAAATATTGTTATTTTATATTGTTTTATTCCTTTTATATTACAATACTTTTTTGTAAAGTTCTAATGGTGAAATTGAATGTTATAAGTTTATAAATAATCATTTTGCAAAAAATAAAACGTATTTTATTTCTGACAATTTAAACCAATAAACAATAATTTTGAGAAATGAAATTTATTATAAAATTTTATAGAATTTTTAATTTTAAAATCCGAGACAAAAATAGATATCTGTTTTACCACGCTAGTAAGATAGCTCCTAAGCCACTATGAAATATTCATTGCACGATGTATTGCAGAGATTAAATATTAGAAAAATAAATAATATCAAAAAAAAGGAACAAAACAATTTTTTACTTTTACTTTTATAACAAAGTAAAAAATATATTTTTATAATTTTTAATTTTAATTTTAATTTAAATTACAATTTTTTTATAACAAAGTAAAAAATTGTTTTATTCCTTTTTTCGCTCAACACGACTAAAGAAGTTTTCATTTCAAAAATAAACTGGGATTTGTTTAAACACTTGCTTGATGAAAGAATACATACTGATATCCTACTAAAATCTCCTGAAAACATAGACAAGACTGTAGAAGATCTAACTATTACAATACAAAAAGCCGCCTGTGATGTAACTCCTGAAATGAGTAGTCAAATTCAGAATCAGAATTGCTCTGCAATAGCAAAACATGCAATTACCACAAAAGGAAGACTACCGAAAAGGTGGATGACAACTAGAGCCCCAAAAGACAAGACAAGACTTAACAGAGCAGTGAAAGAGGTGAAAGAATTACTCAGGAGTGAAAAGAATGAGGCAATTCAAAATACCTTGAAGGTCTTACTCCCACTGAAGCTACTGATTACTCTTTGTGGAACGCAACAGTAAAAATCAATAAAACACAAGAAAGTATACCACCAATGAGAAAACAGGATTGAACTTGGGCGAAAACAGATACTGATAAGGCTGAAACCTTTGCAATACACCTAGCTAACGTTTTTCAGTCATTTCCAATGAAAACTTTACGAGAAGAAGAGAAAGAAGTAACTTCATATCTTGAAACACCATTTCAAATGGTACTTCCCATTAAAACCATAATGATTAGTGAAGTTAATTAAGGCTGTGATTCATAGAAACCTCAACTCAAAGAAAAGTCCAAGATTTGACCTTATAACTGGGCAAGTCGTTAAACAATTACCGGAAAAAGTATTAGATCTCCTTATACAAATTTATAATACAATACTTATAATCGGCCATTATCGGTCACCTGATCAACCGACGGAGGAGCATCATATAAACGGATTACACTTTTGCCGATCTTGTGAAAGCTTTTTTATAACTTGTTCCTAAAGAGACTGAAACCATTTCTCAAGAACTAAATATAAGTGCACAAGCTAGTGAAAATTATTAATAGCGCCTTTGAAGTTAAAAAGTACTACACGGCTGCAATCTTGGATGTCACATAAGCCTTCGATAGAGAATGGCACTCAGGCTTACTATAGAAACTTAAATCAAAATTTCCTACACTATACTAGCAGGTATTGTTATCATACTTGACCAACAGATACTCTGCAGTCAAATATAAAGGAGAAATAACTAACATATATCCGATAAAATCAGGAGTATCTCAAGGTAATGTCTTGGTGGTACATCTATAGTGCAACGTCTATAGACTCTTTTGCAGATAATACCACGATTATAGCAATAAGCAAGGTATCAAGATATGCATCTGAAAAGCATCAGGAAGCTCATGAGAAAATAGAAGAATGGGTACAAAAATGGCGCCTAAAAATAAACGGCGCACACTCTCAGCAAGTCTATTTTACCTTAAGGAACTTCAGGCAGACTGCGCAAAATATCTTGGAATGATACTTGATCGAAGAATAAATTGGAAACAATACATTTTTACAAAGAACAAGAAACTTGGCTTAAATTTATCCAAACTCTACTGGTTAATTGGTAGAAAATCCAAACTGTAGTTGTTTACCAAGTTAACCATCTACAAAGTGATCCTCAAACCCGTATAGGTTTTCGCGTTATCGCATACAACTGTGGGATACTTCGAGTGTATTCAATGTAGAAATACTTCAAACATTAAAGTCGAAAACCCTGAGAATAATTACCGATGCTCCTTGGCTCGTGACAAATCAAACTTTACACCGCGACCTAAAAATTAAGTCGGTGCTAGAAGAAGTAAAGTGTGCGAATACGAAATATCTATCGCGACTTGAAGTGCTCTCCAACTTTCTTGCTGTTCAGCTTCCTAGATAACAGCCAAAAGATTCCGCGACTGAAACGCAGTGATCCCTTAGAGATAAGCTATATAATTTAAGATAAAATTAAGATTATTTCACATTATAGAACTTTCACACTAGTTATAGAATATCTAGTTACAGAATATCTAGTTATAGAATATCTAGTTATAGAATATCTAGTTATAGAATATCTAGTTATAGAATATCTAGTTATAAAATATCTAGTTATTCTGTTCTCTTTATTTTTTTCTCATTTCTCATTAGTTCTCTTTACTTCTGTTTTGGTATTGTTGTTTGTAACTTGAGAGCATAGATACTCATACTTAATCGGGAATTTAATATTGAGTGGGTCAATGGTAAGATTCTGAAGCAGATGAAGTCGTCTCAGTAGGTACTCCCGCATGCATGTATTTCGTTTGTTGTATGTTATTTGCAAACCATCATACTTGACAAATATCAATGTTCTGAACGAGTAATATTTAAAAAAATCAACTCCTAGTGCAGCATGTGGTTTAGTATGGTTATCACCACTAAATTAATTTTGAAAGTTTCCAAATCACAAAAGTCACCAGTGGCAATAATCCTGGTGAATGGGTAAGCAATTTAGTTATAACTGAAAAAGCAAACGGTAGTCTAAGAATGTCTGTATACCGATGATTTAAATAAAGCAATTCAAAGAAATTGTTATACAATAGCATTAGTAAAAGGTATAAGTTTTAAGTGACGTAACAAGAACTGATTCACATTATTACATTATAAAGATGGTTTAATCAAATTAAATTAACCAGATTGTTTTAATCAGTTTGAGCGTAATAATATTGAGGCGGACAGAAAGAGGAGACAGTGAGGTGGAGGGTGAGACTAGCATAAAACGATATACAAACTCAACAAAAAATGGCAGGAATGTTAAATGTTGGTCGCCGATCCGTTTGTGATGCGAAGTTTTGCTTTCTCTCCATGAAAGAAAGACTTTTTCCCTCAGATCGTGACCGGAGACCAAAAATGAATATATTTCGAGAACCCAAAACGCAGAAAATCATAGGTTGACCCAGGATAACCATTAACATCGACCGCAAGACCAAATCGCTTTGGAAAGAAGACAATGGTGTGCATTTGGTGGGTTCAGAAGGGTGTCATATACCATGAGCTTCTGAAACTAGGTGAAACACTTAATACCGTTCGGTACCGTCAACAAACGATCAATTTGAACCATACATTGATCGAAAAGCGACCAGAATGGGTTACAAGACACGGAAAAGTGATTTTGCAACGCCATTTTACAAACAGCGAAAACGGTCTGAGACACCATTTCTGTACTTGGCTGGGAACTCTTGCCCCATCCGCCGTACTCACCAGACTTGGTCCCTTCCGACTGCCTCTTGTTTTCATCGATGCTTCATGCACTTCCCATAAAATCTTCAACAATTACGGAGATATTAATAAATAGCTTGATAACTGGATCACCTCAAAAGATGTACATTTTTTTTAGAAAGGCATCCACAAATTGCCAGACAGATGAGAAAAATGTGCAGCTAGCGATGGCGCGTACTTTGAATAAGACACATTTTATTTTTCTTTCAAATTAAACGTGTATTTAAAAAAAAAAGAATTATTAAATTCAAATATATTGGGTTGAAGTTCGTCCCGTTTTTGGCGCCAGATGACATTGCATTGGTTGTTTTTTAAAATTATGTTAAGCATTCAAAATTGTAGTGACTAAACAACGTTCGAACGAACACTTCTTCTATAAGAGTTAATGCTGACTTATTAACTGATGAAATCCAAGTCAAGTTTTGAGAGGGGTACTCGAAGGAGATACTATTTCACCGAAGCTGTTCACTATCAAAAATTCAAAATTGACTGTTCAAAACTCCACAATGGGAAAAGAAAGAAAATGACTTGAAATTGACGGAACTTCGATTCATAGACGATGTTGTTCTACTCAAATCAAACACATTCTGAGCCAGTTTATCAAAACGTAAGCACGAGTGGGTTTGAAAATGAATATTAAAAAATAGATATAATGGGTCCAGTGAAAAACAATATGCTATAGATAACAACAACGTTGAAGCTGTAGAAGAACATGTATACTTGAGACTTACAATCAAGATTGGGAAGGACAACCAGACCGCTGAGATCACGTCGAATAAACTTGAGCTGGGCAGCCTTTGGAAGACTCAGCCACATAATGAAGAACTCGAATATACCTACAAGCCTAAAACAAAAACTTTATGAAACATGCATACTTCCGGTTACAACATATGGTTTAGAAACAATGACATTGACAAAGAACAGTATAAGACGTTTGAGTTGTATATAAGAGTTTTGCCTAAGAAAAAAGACGAGAGTGTTCATAATACATCAGGCACTTCACAAAGCAGATGCTATGTATTCACTAGTAAATTTGAGACCGAGACCAAAGAGGAAGCACTCTTGGCCCATCCACATGGCCACCCTTTTCAAAGTTGTGTTTCAAGACTAAGATATATGGATGATGTGGAACAATTTTCGATATAAAAAATATAAATTTAGAAGAATTTGTTAAAACTGTAAACGGTAAATCCCAAGCCAAAGTATTCACATAAGAATTAAAAAAGAATGATAGATTGTAAGTTTTGGATGTTTTAGTTAGAAGGAATAATAAAAATAGGCTATATTTTGATATTTTTAGGAAAAAAACAGTTCTACTTCGAAATACATCCCTAATGATTCAAATCATAGTGTCCAGAATAAGATAGCTGGTATATTTTTTTGGTAGATAGATTAATTTTCTTTTAAACAACGATAGATTATAATCAAAAAATAAAACTAATTACAGAGGTAGCCAAATTGAATGGTTATAATAAGAATAGTGTAGATAAATTAGAAAGCATAAGTTTAAGGCGTTATTAAAAAAATCTTCGACTTTTCAAAAGGAACAGACCAAAAAGATTTTCATATTAATACCTAGTTGATGCCCAATTAACTCGAGAGCCAAAAAAGTGAACATTAAGACTAGAATTGTGTGATATATAATAAAGCTTTGGATGCATATGAAATCATACAAATATCAAAATGTCAGAAAACCATGAACCGGTATAATAAACGAATCCATACAGTTGACTTTTTGAATTATTAATGTAACTCTGGTAAACTTCTCGGTTCATGATTTTAGAATAGACGTAATTTAGTTTAAAAATTAGACTGAATAATCTTCTGATGATGCTAGAGCATGATTAGCGTAACGCACATCGAGACATTATAATCTAGTGTTTAGTGCTAAATCTCTTTGACCTTAGTGTTTCACACCAAATGTTTGAATAGAAGAATTGAATTTGTTGAAATAATATTTTTGTATTTAAATAGAGATTGAGTAGTGCAAGAAAAAAGCTCAGAACTTTTTTAACCATCTGTTATTTATTTATTTTCAATATAATATTAATATTAATATAACTTTTTAGTATGATTTGAATTGTATTTTATTAGTAAATTGTATGTAATTGTATTTTATTAGTAAAATTTTTATATTTTATCAAAAATCTAAGAAAAAAAAACTAAACCTCAATGTGTTTTCCGCGCCCCTGTTTATACGCAGTCTGAAATATTCAAAATCACTTTTCCCTGGGCCAAATTATACTTCAGCTCGCCCGCTAAAAAAAAAACTTTCGTTTCTCGTTTCCCTCGGCTTCTCGGCCTGCCGCCCCCGTGGGAACCGTTTTGCTAATCCGAGGGGCGGTATCCCGTCGCCCTTTCCAACCCCCACCATTTAATTAGCTCGGAAAGGGTCCCGAAATCCGGCAACTTTCATTTCCGTCGCCGGCAAAAACCATTTTGATATTTTTCCGCATCCCTGATCACCTTTCTTTTCTCAGCTTTTCCTTCTTCCGCCAGAAATGACATTTTATTTTAATATTTCAAATATTTAGTTTATATATCCTGATACGGCCCTGATTTGTTGTTCATCCAACAACAAAATTTCGACAACTCTTCGATTATTAAAATTGCGCCAATCTATGGTTGTATGCCGTTGCCGTCAGAGGGCGGGCACGTCGCTCAATCGAGCGGTTGTTGCGCAGGTCACGGTCGTTTGGTGTAGAGAGCGCGTCCGATTCACGTTCGGTTCGTCCGCGTCGGCCTTGGAAACAAGAGACGATCGGCCGTTGTTTTGCCTCGAGGGGGGCGCGCTCGCCCGCTTGCTCGGCAATTGTTTCCACAGCCTGCTCGCTTTTTCTTTTCGTTTATTTTTTCTCCCTGTACAAGCGTCCGTTGCTATGAACGTTATTTTTAGATGCGTACAAGCATGTCTACTTAAACATCCCATATTTCATACCTACACAGTATGTCGAAAAATAACGGAGCTATTATTAAATAGTTATTTCGCCAAAATGTATTTTTATTCAATCGCTGGTATAAAAGATTCCTTTCATATCCAGTTTGAATTTCGGGAACAGGAAATAGTCACATGCAGATAGATCAGGCAAATACGGAGGATGTTGAAGCACACATACTTGATATTTGGTCCTCATTCGAACGATTCTCTTCTACAAATGCTTCATAACACCCTGATAATATTCGCCAGTGACATTTTGACGGTGTTAAAAGAAATCCCGAAGTATAATACCTTCAAAGGCGTAACATTGTCTTCTCTCGTGATTTCAGGAAACGCAATTTTTTCGATTTCAGAGAGCCTGAGGACTCCTTAAGTAACAAGTCTCATCACCAGTTACAATCGATTCCAGGTGCATTTTCTTTTGGCAGTTTTAATAAGGGCCTTGTAATGTTCCTTGTGAGGAACAAATCGAGCACAGCTTTCTGTTTGCTTAAATCCTTTGTCAACATTTCGGTCGTATTTAATTTCTCCGCTGTCCATCTCACAGGCGAATTCGAATAATAGGCGATCATTTCCGGCACTTCTTCCCTCAACTCATCGCGATTTTTGTATTTTGACCGGCCTGACTTTGGGTTGTCTGGAATCGCTTATACCACTCGGACACACGTGTATGCAATAAACAATCATTACCAGAATTTTTTTTCATCCATTTAAATGTTTCTGTAAAAATTTTACCGAGCTTGAAGCACTTTTAATAAATGTGCTTTGTTCCTTCGTGTTTTTGTGACGATGTAACAAAAGTTATTGTCACTTTAAGCGCTATCACTTGACAATAAGTTAACTGATTTTAATGATGGTTTCGTGTTATAGAAGAGATATACCAGGTATCCCATTAAGGATGGATCGCGGCCGTATCTTGAAAACTATTTATCCCACAGCTTTGGGAAACAAAATTGTACTAAAAATGATCATGAGAAATTCACTAAAAATATTTTTAAGCTTCTAAAACGACCGCAAGAGGGCGTGACGAGCTAAACATTTTTAAAAATCATTTTTTGTGTGTATTTTCAAGTGTTAACCGAGTAAGAAAAATTCTCAGCTATAATTAGCAAACTGTCTCCTACAACTTTGTTTTATGACATTTTGTCGTAATTTCACGAATAGAGGGGTGGGGGAGTTTTGCCCATTGAGATAAAAAGTCGTCTAATGTCCGTTTGCCTTAACCGATTTTCCTCAATTTGGATTCATTTAAAAGGCAATTGCTGGGACAATCAGATAATCTGGGAGATAAATTATTTAGTTTATAAATGAAACCGCGAGGTGGCATTACATTCAACAATAATTTTTTTGAAGATTTGTACAGTTTTTTCAAATGGAATGGTACAGCTTTTACTACATGGCAAGAAAGGTAATTTAAAGAGGAATCTTCCAGTGAAACCCCGAAATCGATATCTCTGACATGTCAAGAGATATTTCGATTTTTCTGAACAAATCAGTTATTATTTCACTACTACCTGCATCAAGTTAAAAAAATATTAACCTAATGTTTGCCTTCCTTCACACTTTACCCAGGCTTAGGACTGGTCCAAATTCTTCGTGCCATATTAATTTGGAGCGTGTTTAAAGGCCAACGGGCCAACAACGAAGATAATAATAATAACAACAGTCAAATAAAATTAACAGCACAACAATCTAATAATTAACATAATCTGAACTTTAACGCCTTTCTAAATGTTCAAAATGCCTTCCATCCTTAGAAATGCAAAGATTTATTTTTCGACGAGTACTAAAAACGGCAGCTTCAATTTCCACTCTTGAAATGCTGGTTATTGAATTTTGAATTATTTCAATCATGTTTTCGCGTGTGGTAGGACGAGTTTGAAAAACAAGGTCTTTTAGTCTTTAAACTTAAGTCTTAACACTTGAAAATACACAATTTTTTTTTTTTTAAATGTTTAGCTCGTCACGCCCTCTTGCGGTCGTTTTAGAAGCTTAAAAATATTTTTGGTGAATTTCTCATGATCATTTTTAGTACAATTTTTTTCCCCAAAGCTGTGGGATAAATAGTTTTCAAGATACGGCCGCGATCCATCCTTAATGGGACACCTGATACAGCTTTTAAATTATATAGGGTGTCCCATAACTTATCCGCCATAGAGCAACTGGTGATAGTAGAGATCAAAACAATAGGATTAGTTAATCAATGTGTTCAATGTGGCAAATCTTAGTCATTAAAAAGACACAGTGTGTCGAAAGCGAAACTAAATTTTCGAAAAATTGAGATAATTTAAAAACGGTTAAAGATATCAAGTTCAAAATCGGGGTAGTTGGTTTTTCAACGGTGACAAATCCGAATTTGGTACTAGCTTAAGCCTAGTTCCTAGAGGGCGCATGCTACCTACTTTGTGAGGAATTAACTCGCTCATATTTTTTTACCCTATAAAGCTGGGAATATTTTGACTTCAAAATAGAGAGGAGTTATAATTTCCACGTAAAAAAGGTACCCTTGGTCAGTATCAATATCTCACGCCATTTGCGACATATTCGTGTTCGAATATTCCATTGCACATCTTGTCGATGGATGAAAAATCTGCAATTCACAAAGTGTGCCTTAAATACGAAGAAAAAAACATTAAGATTTCAAAAATACAACGGACTTTATTTAAAATAACATTTTTTTTTAATTTACTTCAATAGGTATTGAAAGTGTCCACCGTTTACCTCAATACACTTTCTCAAGCCCTTTGTTAAGTGACTCCTCGCATTTGAAAATGTATTTTCTTGCCGTATAACACTTGTCGCTTGTTGAATCTTTTGTAAAAGTTCGTCTCGTGTATTGATTTTATCATGGCAAACTAAAGACTTCATATGACCCCACAAATAAAAGTTGAACGGATGAATGTTTGGGCTACGAAGTGGCCAAGGAAACTCACCACCGCGCCCAATCCATCGATGTGGAAAACGTTGATTCAAATAGTTTCGCACTGCAAG
The DNA here is from genome assembly GCA_031761425.1 of Cosmopolites sordidus. NCBI lineage: Eukaryota > Metazoa > Arthropoda > Insecta > Coleoptera > Curculionidae > Cosmopolites > Cosmopolites sordidus. Next base: position 146,582 of record JARFXV010000234.1, read on the forward strand.
AGTAAAATGCGGTGGCGCCCCATCTTACATAAGCCACATGTCTTGTTTTAAATTTACAGGTATACCATACAAAAGGCCTAATAAATCGTTTTCTAAAAACTGTACATATTGATCTCCATTCAGTCTTTGTGAAAACTCAAATGGGTCAATTAAAAAATTATCGATAAGGCCGCACCAAATGTTAATTCAAAATTCGTGCTGGAAATGTTACTCTCTTGGTAGGTGTGGATTTTCCAGGGTGTAATAATGATTATTTCGCTAGTTATAAATTCCGCGTCTGGTAAAAGTTACTTTGTCAGTAAACAATATCTTTTTCAGAAACAGGGGCGTCTTGGTTTTTTTTATGTAGCAGATTTTGACAAAATTCTGATCTAGCAGGCAAATCTTGCGGCAATAAATTTTGAACAGACGAAAAACGGTAGGGGAACAATTTTTCTTTATGGAGAACTCTTAAAACGGTATATTTGCTAATTCCTGTAGATGCCTCCAAACGCCTAGTGTTTAATTTAGGATTTTCCGTGATACTAACCAAAATGTTCTCTTCTTGTTCTACCTTTATACGTTTCGGTCGTCCACCAGGATTGTTATAAAACGAACCTTTTTCGTCTTACTGACTGAAAATTCTTTGGAAAATTTGTCAATCTGGGATGATTCTGGTTGGATAGAGCTTTTCATACCTTCTAACTGCAGCGCGACAATTGTAATTTATTTGTACATAAACGCTGAGCATATCCCTCAAATTACGGTTAGGAAACTGATTATGTCTGGACATTTTTTACATATTATTTAATACCAACTCAAGATTGGAGAAACTTGTTTCCACCTACGTTTAATAGGAGAGATAGAAAATAATTACAGTTGTCATCGAGATGTAATAATTCGTACCCAATGTTCAAGGCACACTTGAATTGCATATTTTTCAGCCATTGACAAGATGCGCAATGGAATATTTAAACACGAATATTTCACAAACAATTCTCTCGATATTGATCAAGGGAACCTTTTTTACATGGAAATTATGACTCGAAATCAAAATATTCGCAGCTTTATAGGGTAAAAAAATATGAGCGAGTTAATTCACAAAGTAAGTAGCAAGCGTCCTCATTGAACTCCTCCTCATTTTGAACCTGATCTCTTAAACCGTTTTCAAATTATCTCAATTTTTCGAAAATTTAGTTTCACTTTCAACACTGTATATTTTTAATGACTAACATTTATCAACATATTTATTGACTAAATCATCAAATATTTTAATCTCTACTATCATCAGTTGCTCTATGGCGGATAAGTTATGTATATTGTTTCAATTCACTCTGTATATTGTTTCAATAGATGGCACTAGTAGTTTTCTTTCAAGTATGTTTCGACCAGTACGCGCAATCATAGAGGCTAAGGGTGGTAATATAAAATATGAAATAAAATATAAATTTGTTTGCCTATGACTATTATTGTGCTGAGTGATCAGTGTAATAAAGGAGTTTTTAACATATTGAGTAATTTTTATCATCCAAACACATACATTTTTCTAAAAATCAAGCAAAAAAAGTGATTTTATTTAATTATTTCAAGTGGTCACATTAATATGTAAATTCGTATATTGTAAAATGTGTATAAACAAGTTTCTGTCGTTTTCTATCAAAAATTAGGAATTTATTTGTGAAGGAACGGTACATTACGTTTTATTCAAACAATTGTCCATCACTAGCCACTACTTTTTCCCATCTTTCTGGCAACATTCGGATATCACCTCGCAAGAACTCTTCATCTTTTGAGGCTATTCACGAATCGACCCAATTTTTGGTATCTTTATAAGATGTAAAGCGCTGCTCAGACCATTTGCCATCGGGTAAAGTCTGGTGAATACGGTGGGTGGGGTAGGACTTCCGAATTAAGTGTTTCCAAAACAGTTTTGAACGGCGCTGCAACATGCGGACGAGCATTATCATATAGGAAAATAATTTTGTAGTGTCTGGAGTAGTAATGGGCACGTTTTTCCTTGAGTGCTTGGTTCAATCTCATTAATTGTGTTCAGTGAAGAGCTCTAGTAATGGTTTCGCTCGGTTTGAGCAACTCATAATACACAACACCAAGCTGATCCTACCAAATACACAGCATGAGTTTTCTTCCAAGGATATTCGGTTTGGTTGTCCATTTTGAAGCATGGCCAGGTGGTCCTCATGATTTTCTCTTCTTTGGGTTATCGTAGTGGATCCATTTTTCATCACCAGTGACTATACCATGTAAAAAAAACCCTTTTATGCATAGCAAGCAGCATTTGACTCATGCAAAATTGGCGTTCAACATCTCTCGGCTTCAGTTCATATGGAACCCAATTTCCTTATTTTTGAATAATTCCCAACGATTTTAAACGTGTGAAATTGCTTGTTGAGTCACTTCTAATGTAAGTGCAAGTTCTCGTTGCGTTTGGGGCGAATCTTCCTCCAATAATACTTCCAATTCCGTGTCTTCATACACTTTCGGTCTTCCACTTTGTTATTTGTCTTCCACGTCAAACTCACTGTTTTTAAACTTTTGAAACCACTCACGACAACTTCTCTCACTTCAAGCAGCCTCACCATATCCTTTTACAAGCAATACATGCCCGTTAGCTGCAGATTTTTTCAAATTAAAGAAGTAAATTAAAAGTTTCCCGCAAATGACGCTTATTCGGCGCAAAACTTGACATTTTCACACGAAAAAAATGATGTGATGCTGATACTGAGTCACTAATATTTTAAGGGTACGTTGTTACCAGATGACTAAACTTACGATATTACATTTTACATCTGACAATTTCAACATAACCTTCTGGTGGAACCATCTTTTGTCAAACGGCTGAAACTTATTTGTACACCTTTTAAAATGATTTTGATAAGCTTATTTGATGATTTAATTGAAGGATCTGTGACCAATGTAACTACCGGCCTAATTAATAACAATTGTAATATAAGTTTTAAATATAATGAAAATTTAGATATAAATCTAGTTGGTTTATTCTGTATCTTATTGTTAAAATAACCTGTATTTAATTTTACGCTACGATAATTTGGTAACCTTTATTTAATACCACGATATATTCATTCCCTCATTGTTCATTATTAGCCCTCTATTGCTATTAATACCTCTCGCTCCGATTCTTAACGTTTGAAACGATGCACCTGTCAAAATAAACAGCATTCCACTTTCGATCTTTGTTTACATCAGATGGTTGACGACATTTCTAATCCAACGCATCTCTCGAACGGTCCAAAAATAGCGTCGTCACACGATGACCTGCATCTCCCAGTTCAGAAAATTTAATCGAATTTACGAGAGGGCCGATCTGGATCGCTATCCACGCCTGCATAATTAGTGAAAATGTCTGCAAGGAAGAAAATGGATGATATCTGACCGTTGATGTTCTGACGCGTATAGAATTACGATTTAATTCTCGTATGGTATGGTGTTTTCGAGAAGAGCTATGACATCAGCCTGGTCTGTTAATTTTATTAATAGAACGCCAGATGGGCAATTAGGAAGGAAGGCTATAATTCAGTTCAGTTGTGCCATCAGTGTCCATGATTTTGATAAGTATAACACTGCTCATTTAAAAGAAAAACGCAGGTCTCACACAAACAATATTTCACTAAGCCGAATAAAAATGTTTTACTTTGTTTTGTTGTGTTTGTTTTATGCGGTTTAAAAATGAACTATCACAAAGTAACGGACAAATTAATCAATAATATTTCATTATTTAATAAATGATTTTCCAGTGTAAATAAAGAGAAAAATATTGCTAAAACCTATATAAATAAAAATTAAATGCTGTTTGTTGGTAAGCGCATCATTTGAGAACGACATGTCCGAGTTGGCTAATGTTATTTAAAAATGTTCGTAATAGCCCGAATAAGGTTTTTAGGGAAAGAAAAATTGGAAAAGTTGCCCGGAAAATTTGAAATTCTGGAAAAGCTGAAAATGCTTTTTTCTATAGGATTTTTGTATGAACTCAAGCCCATAACTCACTATTCGAACGATGGCTATTAAGGCCTTGGAAAAGTTTTGAGGAAAAAAAATCGAGACAGTTACAAAGCAAAGTCAGAAAATTCGAACAAACTGTAAAAATCATAATTTCTGTATACACTCTCGATCATAACTGACGATAGGAACGACATATCTGGTTGATTTTTTTTTGTTTTGTTCGTTATACTCCCGGGACGGACATAACTCAATTGAATGTTATGTTTTCAATTGAAAAAAAAAATCTGGAAGATCTGGAGAATACTTTGGCAAAATGCACTCCAGCCTAAATAAAAAAAAGGCGATCTGTCCAAGAAATGTAGTTATTTTATTTCTATTCCAATTTATTTGGCTACCTGCGCAAATTTCGTTGATTGATAGTTGATTGTCAAATTGTGAATCAAGCCAATCAATCGGTTACATAGTAACGAAAAATTGATTCAGTTGAATTGTGATTCTGTTGAAAGTTCATCGCAATCGTTTCATGAATTAAGTTTCGTCCTTTTATCTCAACGAAATTTACAGATTTACGTACAAAAACGGTGAGTTTTCAAGTGACAGTGTTATACAGGAATAATACAGTGAATCAATTGTTCATTTTCAGTTGAATTGTGATTCTTCGTATCACACATTGTGTCGGCAAGGTGGAGCAATTTAGGTCGCAGAACTCGCAATACTACAAACCAAACGAACCAAATCTAACTGCAGAGCAATGCAAAGATCGAAATGAAATTGAACGGCGATTATCACAAACACGTTCAGCATGTACACGAGAAGAGAGAGAAGAAGCAAACGAAGATGATAAGCATCGAATGAGACATCATCAGTCAGTAGAAACCAATCACGTGACAATGAATTTGAGTAATCGTACAAGAAGACAAACAGGCAAACAAACAAATTTTTTACTTTGTTTACACATTTCCAATAGCTTTACACAAATTTGCAAAACGATCACAAACAAATTTATTAAAATGTTGACAGGACAACGTCTGTCAGATGAGCTAGTCGGACAATATTTTTTCTGTCATTATCAGGCACCATTCCACCAAGCCTTCTTCTTCCAGGTGTGCTACAGCCCGTGTGCTGGAGCTGAATCATCAGTTTGCACATAGAATCCGAGATCAAGAGAGCTCAACTGAGATGGTTATTTCCGCCATTTTATTCGCAAGATTTTCCGAAGACAGCCTTGATAAAATATCTCAATACAGAACCCATGATTCAGCTCATACAGAACGGTGGGAATTACTATGGCATTGCAAACACTGATTTTAGTTCAATTCTTCTAATGGAAACTCGAAGAAAACTCCAAACTCGAAGAAATTTGCCACTAAACCCCAAATCACTGTTTGAAACTTCTCGAGGCACGTCCCGTCGAGAAAGTGCGTCGAGACTGTTTAAAAAGTGATTTGGTGTTTAATGGTAAATCTCTTTGAGTTTACTGATTTTAGTGTGTTCCCTTAAGTCTCGGTTACTGAACACTCTTCTCCAAAATGAGTACCAGAACATTTTATTTAGTTCCTTTATAATAGTGCCATATATAGAAGATGGAATAGGCGAGTATCAAGCAGGTTTAAAAGAGGACGCTCGACAATAGATCAGTTGTTTATAGTCTGTGAAAAATTGGAGAAATTAATACAATGTAATGCTCTTTTATTCTAGATGTGCATAGACTTGAGACAGGCGTATCGCCGAGTAAAAAGAGCAGAAAAGAGAACTAATCGAAGAAGAGAATAGAACTAGATTATCGACGATGACAACATTGAAGTTATGAAATTAATTTACTTATCTACGAAGCTGACTAGACAAAAACAAAGATCTCACAGAAGTCGTAGTATATAGGGTAACAAAAGTACTTACCCTGCAGTCTGTCCTAAGAACTAAACTTATACAAAGGAACACGTCACTCATTCGGCCAGTAGTCACTTATGGCTGGACGGACGTGGACCCCCCCAAAGAAAATAAACAACATGCTTATAGTATTTGAAAGAAGAGTAGAGTAAAGGAGCCTAATATGGATCCTACCTTATGAGACCCAAGCGTAATAGAAAAACTAGAATACCCAAAGTTTGATTTGGAACGTGGGTCGTCCATGTTGGCAACACTGCATTGCCAATTTGAAAGTTGTCAATCAGTGCGTCTGTGTATCGCATGAATTTTTCTACTTTATTGGTTTACAAGTTTTTATCGAAGTCCAGCAATTTAAGCATTTCACAAGAAAAGTAAGCCTAATTGTACACTATTATGCATTTTATAAAAAGGTGTTATATTTATATTATTAATAAAAAAGGAATAAAACAATTTTTTACTTTGTTATCTATCACTTTTATTTTTAAACAAAATTTGTGTGACTATAGTTTCGTAAAACGACTTTACATTCTCAAACACTACTTTAAAACTAAGGTTTTACAGCTATTTATCTATTCTATGTACCTAATTTTATACTTTTATTGGGGTTAATTTTTTTTTTACAATATTTTTAATAGTGGGGAATTTCAGAGATCCGTCTGATCGTTTACTAACTGTCTAGACGGATCTTTATTATATTTATTAATTCCAATAGCTTCTAAAATGTATATTTTTTTCCCTTTGGGCGCTGTATGTAAAATTTTCAAATTTGTAATCTCGGAAAAAAAAGTGGTCTAGATAATGAAGACCTCGTCAAAATAAAAAATGACCCCACCACAGCAATTCAAAATAAGTTAAAATCAACAATAAAAAATATAAACACCATTTTGTCAAACGAAGATAAATATAAAATAGTCAATATGAATCCTACTCCTCCAAAACTGTACGGTTTAATTAAAATTCATAAAGAAAACTTTCCAATAAGACCGGTAGTCTTATACACAAATAGCCCTTTAAGAAACCTAGCTTTTTACTTAAACAAAATCTTCAAAAACATAACGAATTACTTGCCAAAACGGTCAATAAAAAACTCGGACCTTGCAAAAAAGCTTAGCAAACTATCTATACCAAAAAACGGCTTTCTAGCATCCTTTAACGTTAGCAACATGTTCCCGAACATTTCGAACAAAGATTGCCTACTATTAATAGATAATTTACTCATAAAAAATAACATCAATCCAATTATTAAGCAAGATATTTTAGAACTCTTTACCTTATGCATTAATGAAAATTATTTTCAATTTAATAACGTTTTTTACAAACAAAAGTATGGTCTAGCAATGGGTTCTCCACTAAGCCCTTTATTATCAGAACTGTTTATATTAAACTTGGAACATAATTTTTTAAAAACGGACAAACCAAAAAATATATTGTTTTGGTTTATATATGTAGACGACATTTTGGTTTATTATACTGGAAATGACAGACAAATAGAAGGAACATTAAAGCATTTAAATAGTATCCATCGGAAAATAAAATTTACACTAGAAAAAGAACAAAATCAAACCATAAATTTTCTAGAATAGACTAGAATATAATATTTATAGAAAACCCACATACTCAGATATAACAATTACAAAACATTCAAGACACCCCATTACACATAAATATGCTGCATATAAGTCTATGATCCACTGAGCTTTCACAATTCCACTATCTGAAAATAATAGAAAAATAGAACTGCAAAAAATAAAACTAATAGCACAAAATAACGGTTTCAAAGAAAAAGAAATTAGTTTCTTAATAAATAAAAAACGGAAACAATTACTACTAACAGCTCGCTCTTTGAGGAAACATAAGTTGCAAATAGCGTTTAAAACCACCCAGTCAACCAGTAAGTTAATTTTTAATGCCAAAGATAAAACATCAGCAAATACAAAATCTGGAGTTTATATGTTAAGTTGCAACGAGTGCAGTAGCTGCTATGTTGGACTAAACCGGCAGAAATTTTCAGACCAGATACAAAGAACATAAATCTTCATACATATTAAAGAAACAACACTCTAATTTTGCGGACCATTTCATAGATACCGGACATATATTTCCCGAGATAACAAATTTGAAAAGTTTACATACAGCGCCCAAAAGTAAAAGATTAAACATTTTAGAAGCTATTGAAATTTAAAAATATAATAAAGATCCGTCTAAATAGCTATTAAATGATCAGACGGATCTCCGAAATTCCCCACTATTTAAAATATTGTAAAAAATTAACCCCAATAAAAGTATAAAAATAGGTACATAGAATAGATAAACAGCTGTAAACCCTTAGTTTTAAAGTAGTGTTTGAGAATGTAAAGTTGTTTTACGAAACTATAGTCACACCAATTTTGTTTAAAAATAAAAGTGATAGATAACAAAATAAAAAATTGTTTTATTCCTTTTTAAAAAATGAACTATCACAAAGTAACGAACAAATCAATCAATAATTATTAATAATATTTTAACAATAAATCTTCATATAATTTTTTTCTACACGTCTAACCCCGAATTTTTTTTTTTTTTAGTTCCTAGTATAATACATTTTGAGTTTCTAATCTGAAATATTAAGTTGTAATTGTTCTCAAATTAAGCTACTTTTTCCACAATTATCTGACATATTTGATTTTTCGTCTTTGCAGATAACATCGAAGGAAATGAAAAAAAGTGGGATAAAAATACAATGGTGTTAGCTGTCAAAACTATCAGGAATGGTGAAATGGGGTACAAACGTACAGCAAAATTGTTTAATGTCCTGAAAGGAACTGTGGAACGCTATGTAAAGCATATAGATCAGTCCCCCGAAGCCTTCTCCCGAAGAAGAAAGACATTCTTTTAGTTTTGTATCACTTAATTGAGGAAATATTTCTTTTAGGTACTTGAAACTATTACCTTCTTTGTCCATGGCCTTGACAAAGTTTTTCATTAGTCCAAGCTTAATATGGAGAAGCTGAAGAAGCACCTTTTTTGGGTTAACAAGGAGGGCATATTTTATGTTTGAAGTACCAGGTTCAAAAGAGGTTATATGAAGCCAATCTTTCTTACTGTAATGTTCTTTGCCGTACTGTCCCATAGACACAAAAAATAGCACTATTTGCAAAAACCCCCTTGAAGTCCTAGCAATGTACCTCTTGATATAAAGGAGAATCAAGTACTTGAAAAGGAAACGTATTAGGTGTTTCAATATCCACCTAAATGAAACGCAAAAAAAGCATTCTCATCAATGTTACAAAAATCATGTCGACTTGTGTATTATATAGCTCTGTGCTTATTGCTTTATCTACTTACATTCATTAGGGGTAGAATTGTTAACTATCGTTAATACTTTGTACTATTTAAGATCTGTATAATTCCCCTACACAAAGAATATGACTTTCTTTGGATACCGCCCCGAATTGGAGGTTATTTGAAACTGCTCGTTATTCATGGTTTATTATTGCTGATCATCTAAATAACCCACAAAATGGAAATTCGTTTCATTAACCCAGTTAATTTTCATCGAAAACTTGATATTAACTACATGGTCTACAAAAAATTTTTGAACAACTCGCACCCTTATTTGCGATCTATTGCTGTCAATTACCGAGTCAACTGAATTTTATAAGTCTAGAGTCATGAGGGTCTTTAAAAAAGTTCTGAAGTGGCTTGTAAGAGCTTGAGCGGCTTGTAAGAGCGGGTATGTACCCAAAAAATTAAAATATACGAAAAGTTACGATAGTCACATCATAATACAGGACCAGACTTTCAATATGTTTACCTTCATAATTTTACATTTTAAAATTTTCTATTTACATACGAATTTTTATGATATAAACATCGTAATTACAACTATAGATTTCTGATAGATGATAATTGTTCTTCGTTTGCTGATAAAATAACATCTATTGATGTATCTATGTTGTGAAATCATGCTCTTTGAAAATATTTTTGTTGCAAGGACATAATCCTGTTTTTCGAAATACAATTACCGAAGTTTCCATTGTGGCAGCTCGATTATATGCACTGCAGAAGAGGCTCGTAACGTTATGTGCCGCAGCAGATCTATTAGGATGGTTTCGGAACCAATTCTCGATCTTCTGGACAAGAAAAGTTTTTAGTGGCCCCATAAATCCTACGACTAACGTCCGCATTTTGTGGGTTGAATGAGGCGGTATAGACACCGTACTACATATTCCCTGAGTAGCTAATAACAATTATATATTAATTATTTATACCTTTAAAATGTCATCATAAAAACATATTTTTTCGTATGTTAATCATTAATGAGAAAAACAGGTAATTTCCTTTTGATTTCCCGTGCCGAAAAGTTGAAAAACAAAGGTTTCGTGGACGACAATCGTCGCTGTGCAAGTTCAAGGTCGACCGAAAATAAAATCTGTAACCCCAGATGAGGCGCGGTCTCTGTGTCAGCAGCGTCCGAAAAACATGTGTCGTCGACGTTGACGTCGCGACGCTCACCTCAACGCCAGATGATTAATAGGTAGAGATGAGAATTTTTTCTTAAAAAAATGTAAACACAATAAGTATTCATCCAAAACAAGTAATATTTTATTGCTCGAGAAGATTTTTTCATATTATACGGTTACAAAAGGAACCTAAACGCACACATAGCATGCTGGGGGAAGGTTCATTCACAAATGGACCTTATTTAAAAAATACCCCTCGTATATATATACATACATATGCAAGGTGTAATGGAAATAACTTTCGTAAATCAAGAGTCAAAAACCTAAGGGTTCCCGCGAAAAAAAAATGTAAAATTATTAAATAATCAATCGAAAAGTTACGGTAAGAATTATCATTTTAATCAAATATATATAAAAGCATATTTGGCAAATAATTGGATATTATTTAACAATATACTTTAAATAATATAATGAACATTGTTAAAACAATTTTTTAAAAATTGAGAATCACGCCATACAGTTAAAATAAAAGTGCCAACGTCGCATTGATTAATTGAAATAATCCCCTCGGCAAAGGGTGTTGGTGACAAAAATTATTTCAGTATGAATGGGCTCTGGAATAGCTCAATAAAAATCCGCTGTTTTCCCGCCGAATTTTGTTTAGCGATAAGGCCCATTTCTAGTTCAATGCATACGTTAATAAACAAAATCGTAGGATTTGAGTTGATGAGCAGCTGAAAGCAATTGAAGAACGGTCGATGTATTCAGCAAAGTGGAGTGTTTAGTGCAGTTTATGAGCTGGTGGAATTATCGGGCTATATTTTGTCAAAGATGACGGATTTCACTGAAAAAATCGTCAGAAAATAAATGGTATCGATTGATCTTTCCGTTCATAATAAAGTTTTCTCCCTCACATTCAATTTTATGCGTTTTATTTCAAAATATTTTTCTGAATCTCACGAGAAATCACCCTTGATATACAGATTCAAATGGTGAACATTTTGAACAGTTAATTTATTATAATAATTAATGATGTGTTTCTTAATGTGACGTGAGCAGTTTAAAACGTATTATGGTGTGAAAATATAGTGCTAATAATTTTAACTTTGATATTAAACAACATTAATTTGTAAGTTTTCTTTTTTTTTTTTGTAAAAGAACAAACTAAATTTATACCGAAACGTATGAAAAAAAATGGCTAATCTTAGTTTGTTTATTTAAACCAGATAAATATAATGTATATCACGTAGATATATATATATATATATATATATATATATATATATATATATATATATATATATATATATATATATATATATATATATAGTATATATATATATATATATATATATATATATATATATATATATATATATATATATATATATATACATATATATGTATATATATATATATATATATATATATATATATATATATATATATGTATATATATATGTATATATATATATATATATATATATATATATATATATATATATATATATATATATATGTATATATATATATATATATATATATATATATATATATATATTATATATATATATATATATATATATATATATATATATATATATATATATATGTATATATATATATATATATATATATATATATATATATATATATATATATATATATATATATATATATTATATATATATATATATATATATATATATATATATATATGTATAATATATATATATATATATATATATATATATATATATATATATATGTATATAATATATATATAATATATATATATATATATATATATATATATATATATATATATATATATATATATTTATATGTATATATATATATATATATATGTATATATATATATATATATATATATATATATATATATATATATATATATATATATATATATATATATATGTATATATATATATATATATATATATATATATATATATATATATATATATTATATATATATATATATGTGTGTGTGTGTGTGTGTGTGTGTGTGTGTGTGTGTGTGTGTGTGTGTATGTGTGAGAAAGAGAGATTATCATTATTATATTATTAGATGAGATTATCAAAAGAATCTAGTTAATTTACTCCGAGGCCTCAATCTGCCTACTCCCCAGAGTTCATTACTAGAAAAGAACGTAGACGGCGCAACCTCTGCATTAATAGGTAAGGTTGTGGGTGGAGCGCTTGGTTGAGGGGCGGGGGTGAGACGGGAGGTGGACGTTTGATTGGAATGGTTTCGGATGGGCAATTTGGAAATAAGAAGTTTCCATGTATTTGAAACTCAAAGACCGTCGTCCCTTTGTTTAAGCAGTCTGGGTGTTTTTCGATCTCAATTGCTTTACAAATTATGCGGGGTTTATAGGAATATATAGGTGCGATTACTTTGACTTTGTCGAAATTTATTTTGTGGCCCGTTTGGATATGATGTTCTGCTAGACTTGAGGAGAAATCCGATTTTCGGACGGCGAGAAAATGCTTGTATATGCGATTTTGGATGCTTTTGTTAGTTTGGACCGATATATGATTGGGAGCATCCAGAAAAAGGAATCTCATAGATACCATGTCACTCTTGTGGGATATTACCTCTCACTGGTCTAAGGAAACTGGATATATTTCTTTCGGTTGTAAATATCGTTACGCTATTACGGGATCTGAATACGTGCCAAATTTTATCAGTAACTTCCTTAATGTATGGCAGAAAAACTTTTGGGTTTTGGGACAATTCTCTAGTGGATTGGTGAATATGACTAGTTGCCTGAACTTTATTAATATGCCTTTTCATTTGACGCATGTCACAGACGCTTTGAATCAGTGCCGTTTCTAAGGAATTAAATTCTGTTTGCCTATGTTCTTTGTCCGACAATCTTAGAGATCTAATAACTAAAGTTTTGACCACCGAATTTAATTGGGAAGGATGATGATGTGAGTTCGCATTTAGGTAACAGTTTGTTTGGGTAGGTTTACGATAGACTAAATAGTTTTGTTTTGGTTTTAAAAGTTTTGGTTTGACCTTTTTGAAATTATAACGCCAATAAAAGGGAAGGCCATGTTTTTTTCACATTTAGGTAACAGTTTAGGTAACAGATTTAAAGATTCGTGTGGCCCAATGACGAAATGATCTACATATCTTAATCAGGTTTCAAAGGTCTACTGTAACTGGCTTGAGTTTCAAAATGTTCCATAAAAATATTGGCTATGACCGAAGAAAGAGGGGAGCCCCTAGGAGTTCTACGAATCTGTTTAAAGAATTTATTATTGAAGATGAAATATATATTCGACATGCAATGTTGAATAAGACTGAGAATATCCGGTGATATGTGGTATTTGTTTTTAAGAATGTCTAGGGTTTCTGGAAGGAGGATGTTTGTAAATAACGAGACAATATCGAAACTAAACTTGAAGAGATTTACCACTAAACACCAAAACGCTTTTTTGAACTGCTCGGCGCACGTTTCGCTAACCATGTTAGCATCATCAAGAGATGTTTTAATCTAATGATGCTAACCTGATCTAATTATGCTAACATGGTTAGCAAAACGTGCGTCGAGCAGTTCAAAAAAGCGTTTTGGTGTTTAATGGTAAATCTCTTCAAGTTTAGTGTTTCACACCAAAGGTTCCAATAGAAGAATTGAATATCGAAACTGACAAGAATATCACTTTTGGATATACTGTGCTTTTGAAGAAGCTCAATAAAATGAGAGAAATTTTTATTATAAGTTTATTTATTTAATTTAATATTTTAATATAATACGTTGATTTTTTGACGAGTGTCTGTAGAGTTTTTGCAAATATCTTGCTAATTTCTGAGTGGGTGAACGATATGTGCTGACAATTGGACGAAGAGGAATGTCAGCTTTGTAGATTTGGGGACCGTATATTTTTGGGATGCGAGAAGATTTTTCGAGAGGTATTAAAGCCTTTTTGTCAGGATCAGAAGTATTGATGACAGAGCGCGTTTTCTTCTGTAGATATGTTGTAGGATCGTTAGGAACTATCCTCTAGGATATCTCAGTGGAGTCCGAAACGATCCGAGATTTTACAAATTTAAAACCCAGTTCTACCCGAGAACCTAGTAATATGGCGGAATTGGATTCCTTATCAATCGAAAGCTGAAGGACAGTGTAGTAAAATTTGAAAGTACATCTGACCGACTAGCCCAATGCGCCATTCAGCTGAATAAAAAGTTAAGCTTCAAATCGTCCAAGCTTATGCACCAACTATAAGTCATAGAGATGAGGAAATTGAGGAATTTTATGATGATGTGGCCCAACTTTTAGACAAAGAGAAGTGTAGGTATAAAATCCTGATCAGCGACTTTATTGCTAGAATCGGAGAAGCAAGAACTGGTAAAAATGCAACTGGCCCATATGGACAATAGTGAGCAAAACTCTATATTATGAATTCGTTTTACAAGAAAAAGATCAACAGAAAATGGACATGGAAAAGTCCCTCAGTGGACTTACTTGTGAGTCTTTCACTTGTGAGTGGACTCACAAGTGAAATTGATTACATCATGCCAAATGGTAAAGCAATATTTTGCAATTGTACTGTCCTTAACCATTTTGTGGGAAGTGACCACCGAATGGTACGAGCAAAGATTAGGATAAACTGCCGAAAAGAGCGCGAAATAATTATAAGATCAAAGTGGATTCTGGAAAACTACTGGAGAGAGGCAAATATTTTGAAATTGCTTTGTCGAATCGATTTGCTGTGTTACAAGACCCGGATGAGATGGAAATTACAGACCAATATGAAGAAATCGCCAACAATGTGCTTGAAACGGCGGCTTCAATAGCACCAGAAGATAAATGTTTCAAAGAGTAAAACATTTCCAATGGGACTATTAATTTAATGAAAAAACACCGGACAGTGAAGAATGCAGACAGTCCTTTTGGCAGGGTCGAGTACGTTCAGCTTTGCAAAACTATAAGAAAACGTATTCGAGAGGAAACGCGACGATTCAACATGCAGCTTGTGAAAAAAAACTCTGGAAGAAAACAGGGGAATTAACAAAGCTAAGCAGAAGCTAAGAAAGAAAAGGACACAAATGTTTTCCTTAATGCGTAAGGATGTTACAATACGCAGGGAACAGACGAAAATGTTAGAAGATTTTATTCAAAGTTATATGAGGACCAGAATCAAGCATGAACAGCAATGCTCACTAAAGACTAAGTGCCGGATATCCTGGTGGACGAAGTGACAAAGGCTATAGACTCGATGAACAATGGCAAGGCTCCAGGAAAGGATAGTATAACTGTGGAGATGTTAAAAGCTGGTGGTCGGACTTTACATAAAACACTAGCAAAACTATATTCAAAATTAGCTTATGAAAAAATGTAGAATGTATTCTTTTACATAAGAAACGATCACAGGAAGATTTAAAGAACTACCGTCCAATAAGCCTCCTATCAGTGATGTACAAAGTTTTCACCAAGATAATATCCAACAGAATACTAAGAAAACTTAATGACGCACAATCAAGGGAGTAAGCAGGATTTAGAAGTGGATTCAGTACAATGGATCACATCCAGGTCCTATAGCAGGTCATAGAAAGACAACGAATACACTATGCCACTGTGCTGGGCTTTTATCGATTATGAAAAAGCATTTCATTATATATATATATATATATATATATATATATATATATATATATATATATATATATATATATATATATATATATATATATATATATATATTTTATGTCTAGTTAATATTTCAAAGTGAAACAAACCTACGTTTACCGAAATATATTCTTTATATTTCTGCTAGATCTGATTGAACCATTTAGAAATTTACAGATGAAATTTACGGAGCCGAAAACGAACGACCTGCCAACGAACAGCGGGTCATCGGCTACGACCCTGAAATAGTACAAGAACCCGAAAGCCATGATGCGCCGATGCCACTTGGACCGCTTCCAAGTGCCGGAAATACTTCGGCGACGTGGTCGAGTGGAATCTCCAGTCCAGGTGTAGTGTGGGTGGGGTTCCCTCTAAGAGGTCATTTGACTCGCATTAGAGACCGTGGTTATACATTATTACATTATTTCTTTGTTTGGATAGATATCGACGACTGTATAAGGTTTCAGTGACTTCACCCATGTATTATACTGAGCACGTAAATTGTATATACTGACGTTAAAAAAAATGGGATCACTATTTAATAAGCTCATTAAGTATATAATTTTGATAAACGAATACATTTTTCTACTGGAACCTGGAACTAAGGACCAAATCACTTTTCTTAAACTTTTCGACGCGCGTTTCGCTAACCATGTTAACATCATCAGGAGATGATTTAGTCAATCAAATCTTAAAATTATTATTTAAAAAGTTATAAAGCTATCAGTTAGCATCAGGAGATTAAATCATCTCCTAATGATGCAAATATGGTTAGCGAAACGCGCGTCATGAACTTTAAAAAAGTGATTTCATATTTAGTGGTAAATCTCTGCGAGTTTGAGATAAACGAAGTTTGAACGTGTTTTATAGTAATTACAAGATATTTAATTGAATTTTTTGAGATCTGTTTACTTATAATGTCATTTACTTATAGTAGTCAACGATCAAAAAGTATGATGATTTTCTAATAAAACGCAAATGTTCCTAAATCATTTCGGGTATCGATCCGTTCGTACTGTGAAGGGTCACGACGTTTCGCCAAAATCTCATTTGACATTTTCAGGTGATGTTCGCTTCGAGTGAAGGGTCCAACTACCAGTTGGTCTTTTCAGTCCTTCACGGTTGGATGTAGGAGAATTAGAACGAATAAAGAACTAGCAACAATCTTTAATAGTTCAAATTTACTGAAGGAAATCAGGAGCAAATAACTGCGTTGGTAAAGTCATATCGAGAGGATGGAGGGCGAAACGCCGGGCAAAAAAATATAGTGGGAAAGAGCATAGAGGGATTAAGATCGATTGGCATACTAAAGAAGAGGTGAGGAAGAAAAAGACGAATGGAAATGAAGAGTAAGAGCTAGAAACGAGTGAGCAAGGGTTACGGAAGAGGTAAGAAAGCATTGATACAAAAGGCGGCACTCCTCTGTAACTAGATTATAGAGGTTATGGAAATGGGTCACCGTTCCATGACAAAAAAGCATAGACTTGGGACCATTAATGGGAGACAAAGATCCTTAATGGGCTTTCAAGCTATAGAGAAGGAGAACACTAGTAAAGTGCGTTTCAAGATATATCGTTGACCGATTGACTGCAATAAACTCTTAACAACCCGTGCCGTAATGAAAACCGGCAAAGTTGCAAGAAACGTAAACCAGGCCAGGCCTAATAAAATAACAGGTAAAAAGAGAAAATCAATTTTATACCTGGTTTGGTAGTTTCGAAATATTTTAGTTTAGTTCGCATTCTTTTCTTAAACAGTGCAGTTCTATAATTTCGATCGTATTTTTTTGTCATTCCAAACGTGCTAAAATGTGGCGTTCTTGGCAAGATAATGATCATTGTGCCTCCGGTAGGTGTTAATTGTTAAAAATGTGTATGTTTCTTTATTGAATAGGGGGGTTAATGTAAATGCAGCCGCAGCAGAAATGTCTTCATTAACGAAAATTGCATTGTCTACAGTTAAAGATATTGTGATGAAGCCAATTAAAGTTAAAAAAGTTCGTAGTTATTCTGGTAAAAGTAAAGGCGTTGATGAAAGCGACAAAGAATTCGAAGAAAAACTTATGCTATGAATGAACAGCAAATTGTGCCTACATTGCATTCATTGCAATAGCGACTAAGGAATAGAAAACCAACATTCTTGCAGCAGAACTAGCCTCCGGAGAATATTATCTCAAATAGATTTTTCATATCGGACCAATGATGAAAGATAAATATTAATGGAATCTCAACGATTGCGACGATGGCGGTTTGACTACTTAAACTCTATAAAAACTACAAATTAGAAAATCGTCCCATTATCTACCTTGATGAAACATGGTTCGATACACATGAGACGCCAGTAGAAGGATGGCTAGATACATCAAGAAAATGCCAAACCAAAGCACCAGTGAACAAGGGAAAAAGAATTACAATTTTACATGTTGGTTACGAGGATGGATGTTATTAAAATAGAAGATTCCTATGTATCATTTACTAATAATATAGATCCACTTATTATTAATGTATGTCAAAGTGACAGTGAGAGCGAAACCGAATTAAATGTATAATTAAATTTAAATTATAATTTTTATTGTACTAATAAATTCAAAATACACAAACCAATAAACAATGTTTTAACCATGCATAATATTAATAATAATTTAATCATAATTTAACAATATTTTATTTTTTCCAAAATTATTCGGAAGTTAAACCACTCGGGCTCTGGAGCCTTTTAAGAAACTAGAAATATTTATATTGAGATTTATTGGGACAATTAACATTTTGCCGAACGGCAACGAAATATCTTATACAGTGTACGTAAACTACACTAGTACAGTGCCAGTGAACGAAAGATGCCAACTATCACAAATATCACACAAACATTATCGCAAATTACTTAATTCTAAATGAAACCTGAAATAAAAAATAAATGAATATTCATTGAATTTCAGTATAATTGAAAAAAAAGTGGACTGATGTTCGAACCAAATAAAACGGCAATTTGTCTGAGAACAAACCGCTTTCAAACCATTTGGAAATTGCTATTGATCGAAATCGAGTGTTGGACGAGACTTCAGCCAGGCAGCAACAGGCTAATAAATTAATAAGAATAAAGACTATCGCGTAGTTTGGCAGTACAACGTTCATTTCACTAACTTATACTCGACAATTTAGTATATTGCTAATAATATTTTTCACTGTCATAATAACATTATTGAGATTAATCTAGTCGTAAAATACTAAAATATTGAAAAAACGTTAATGTCATTTACATATATCTTTCAACCACGGGCGTAGCCAGGATTTAGTTTGGGGGGGGGGGGTTAGTTTGAAGTAAATACAACAACAAAAATATACTTACATGAAATTTAAAATCTATATATTCATCGGAAAAATTACGACTTATTTATAAAGTTCTTAACTTTAAATGAAATGATTAAATTAATTTCGTTCCTCTGCGCTAAATCTAAAACCATTAAAGAAGAAATCTTCTAAAATCTATAATATTATGTAATATTTGGTTTATTTCGTGGGGGTTTGAAACCCCCCCCCCTTCCCCCTGGCTACGCCCGTGCTTTCAACCATAGAATTTTGTATCAAAAATGAAGTGATTTTTTAATTATACCTCTCTAAATGTAATTACAATCTGATAGCAGATAATAGCTCCCTATTTGATAATTTTCCTCATGTCTTTCTTCAAATAATATCAAACATTATTATCGATAACTCTTCACCAACCCTTAGCAAGTAAAATTACAACATTCACGATATAATAAGGTCTTCAAAATGAACAAGGTAAGTAGAGGAATTACTTTAAGACATAGCTACCAATTTATAAACCATTTATTTATCCCTTTATGCATCTATTAACACGTTAATCAAAATAATAAGGCTTTAAAACTTTCCACAATACAATTCATGTTCTTCAAAACAATAAAATTTTATTCATGGCAAAGGTACAAAGACAGAGGAATTACTTTCCCAACACAAAATTGTTCTTACTTCATGACTTCTTGCCCCTTATAACAAATTCTTTTAAGGGCCGGTTCTACAATGCAAGAATATACCAGGTATAAGCTATACTTGGAATAAAACTTGAATCGCCCTTCTGACAGAACTTCAGGGTTCCAATCTTGGTCCGCTGTTGCTTCTGATGTACATTGATGATCTCGCCGGGCTTTTGGATTGTGAAAGTCTCATATTTGCAGGTGACTTAAATGTTTTTAAAATTGTAAACAACATCCAGGATTGTGGGGGACTGCAGAGAAATTTGGAAAAAGTAAAAGCAATAACATTTTCTAATAAGTTAAATAACTTTAAGTTTAATTATTGCATAAACGCTTGTATCTGGAACAACTACCTAGTTTTAAAGATTTAGGAATACCTTTCGATACAAAGCTTTCTTTTGGGAATCACATATATAATGAAGTGAAGAGTGCTTTTAAATCGCTTGGGTTTATAATACGTACTTGTAGATAATTTGATAATTGTGATGCTCTGAACAGTTTTATGCTTATGTTAGATCTAAAATGGAGTATGGTGTAGAGCCTATATTACAAAAACCATAAGAACCATTTTGAAGATCTACAAGGACGATTTTTAAAGTTTGTTTACTTTAAATCTTTTAGCGTTTCATAACAAACTTGATAGTACATACTTGCTCGATCAGTTAAACTTTCGGATAGTGAGGGTGGAGTCTAGACTTGCGTTGCCATTTTATTTGAATCTGGCTTTGAACAATGTTTCCATTAAATTACCATTATACTCTATGTGCTCTATTTTTAATAACATTTCAATAAATTGTGATATGAATAATATATCAATTCGTCTATTGAAACCTTTGGTGCGAAACACTAAACTTGAAGAGATTTACCACTAAACACCAAATCACTTTTTTGAACTGCTCGACGCACGTTTCGCTAACCATGTTAGCATCAGTAAATCATCTCCTGATGATGCTAACATGGTTAGCGAAACGTGCGTCGAGCAGTTCAAAAAAAGTGATTTTGTTTTTAGTGGTAAATCTCTTCAAGTTTATATGAATTTTTGAAAGTTTATTTTTTGAAAGAAAGTTTTTGAAAGTTTATTGTCTCACATATTGACTGACAAGTGTGCGCGATTACTTCATGATTGAGTTTGTTTTTGTCATTTCTATTAAAGGAAATGCCGTTTATTGTGTAGCTTTATTTTGAATAAATACATTTACTTTCAACGTAATTAATTTATTGTTTTACTTCCTTTTCTGTTTGAATTTTGTTTTATTTTTATTGTAGTATTTATTGTAGTAGATATTAGTATAGTTATGATTATATTTTATAATGGATTACATTAGATACTAGTAATTATCTCTATAATTGGGATATCCTGTTAGGCTAATACAGCATTATTATTATTAAAGCATTATTATAAATAAAAATTTGCTTTTGAAGAAGTTGTAAAAAGAGAGATTATGTGATGAACGAAAGGGCAAAACATAGAGCTGCTCGAAAATAATTCGTGTCTTTATTGTGCTGGAATTACTAACACTTTATTCAGTTGGAAGTATTTATTAAAATAAAAATAATAAAATAGGGATATATTGCTTTAAAGTAATTCCTTTGTTTTATATTGCTTGAGTTAAAGTACTAAAGTATTGATTTGAAATATTTATTTACGGATTATGAAGTAGTGAATAAAATGATAACAATGGGAGTTATTGTATTAGAGTAGTTTTTCAGTTGTTCAGTTCGGATCGTTTATGGAATAATTAAACTTAGAGTTATTTAACTTATTAGAAAATGTTACTACTTTGCACTTCTTAATATTTAATTGAAACCCATTCAAATCACACCAATTATTTAATTGTTTCAAATTTCTCTGCAATCCCCTACAATCCTGGATGTTGATTACAATTTTAAAAACATAAGTAACATAAAAACATAAGTCATATAAACATAAAAACATAAGTCACCTGCAAATATGAGACTTTCACAATTTAAAAGCCCGGTTAGATCATCATAACTACAGCTCAACAAACATAGCTTGGCCTCTGAGATGCGCAAAAAAAAGAGTGAAAGGGTCACTATCTAACAAAGGCAGAGAACGGAGAGTTCCTCTAATGTACAGTACTTAACCGACTTCGAATGAGATCACAGTAGTTGAATGTCATCATACACCCAACCGTTGGGTTCTACAATCTCATGTGGAACACACAACAACCTGCATCTTCGCCTTAATGAGCATTTTTGTTGTTTCCTTAACTGGAGACAAGCCCCACCCATTCCTTCAACTGGAGAGCATATGTTTCGTCTCTTGATGTTTCAAGGTACCTACACATACTCCCCCATCAACCCACAGCCAACAACCAATGTTTTTGCCGACTGGCGTAGATGCACAACAACCTGAGTCTCCGTCATAATGAACAATGGTGTTGTGCGTTCCACATGAGATTGTGGAACCCAACGGTCGGGGGTGTATAACTCCTGACTACTATATTTTATAAACTATGTTTTATAAACTGTTTTATAAACTATGTAAAAAAAAGTCCATTTATAAGGCATCTGACGAGATATCGGCGAAAATATGAATTGTTTGATTGTGGAGAGGGACTCCCTATTCTTGGCGAGAAAGCATATGTCAATGTTAGCAATTATACCATGTTAGCATCATCAGGAGATGATTTAATCTAATTCTAAAACTAAATTATGTTATATTTATATGAGAACTAGGAACCGTAATGCCTACCTAATGAACCGTGTAAAAAAAGGACAAAAGAAAAAAGAAAAAAAAAAGAAAAAACGGGGAAAAAGAGAAAAAAAGGAAGAAAAAATGAACCGTGAAGTTTACTGACCCTTACATTAATAATTGAAAAAGTTGACTGAACGGAATAGGCCCTTTATCCAGGTTCATGATTTTCTTGCATTTTTCTATTTGAATGCTTCTATATGCATCCAAAGCCCTATTGTTATTTACACTTTTAACGAGTCTTAAATTACTAATGTATGTATTGTAGTTATTTTCGATTGCATGCTGGGCAACACAAGATTTTTAATTTCTCCCATATTTTAATCCCATAACCTTAATAATTTAATTTAATCTTAATAATCTCCCACAATCTTAATAATTTAAGACTGGCTTCTCATATAAACTAAAAGTAAAGTGTTTGGGTTAGAGGCGCATCAGCAACTAGGCTATTTAGCGACTGGACCTACAGCTTAACGTGGGTTCCGAACCACGGTCATCAGCTTCCGACAAACCCAGGCCAGCACCCCCCTCGGGCTATAAACCCTTGGTTATGTGCCTACCCATAAGTCTATCAGGAAACCTACCGACTGGCGAGTGACCAACGTAGAACACTTCTCAGAAGGCATCCGGCCTTACCCAGCCTTTAACTGGCGTGACTGAGGGGTAATTCGTAGTCGGATTTACACTCTTGCCTAGAAACAATCACAAACATTTAGGAAAGATAAACGGACAGAAGAAAGAAAAATAACCATCCGAGCGCTGGAATCGAACCAGCTACCGCTCCAGCGCGGATTCGGCAAAGCAGACGCTCTTACCGCCGCACCAACGCGACCGGCCTTCTCATATAAATAGAACATAGTTTAGTTTTAGAATTAAATTAAAATCATACCCTGATGATGCTAACATATACATATAGTCTTTTTTAAATAGTTTTTTAAAATCATTAAATTTTTACTAATTCTAAGAACATAAAGAAACAAAGGATTTATGCATTACTTCATGTCCCATCATCAGGACCACCTTGACGACGGATACAACAAACGGCCTTGTTTTCCACCATAGAACGTTCGTTCTTTCATCGTATAAATTCCAGTTCGAGAGCCGAAAAATACATCGGCGTCAGAATAAAAGCCGTTCGTCTGTGCCGCCTCCGCTGCCCCTAGAAAGGTCAAAGGTCGACGAAGAACCTCGGCGACGGCCAGAACTTCGACTGCCGCGTCGCCGTTTCCTGCGTCAGCTTCACCTGCGTCTCGGTCCATCGCCCTCTGTCCGGGGTTGATGTCCAGTATTGTTTTCTGAAGCCAAGGTCGGCCTTGCGAGAACCAGCTCGGTCGGCAGGCCAGAGAGGACAGTACCCAGTACCGCCGGACGGTCGCTAGCTATTTTTTCTGGTTTATTTCATGCCCCGTCTTCATAATTTTTTCGTTCTTTGTACACGATTACAGATTCACGTTTAATATTTCGTCTTTCTTTATATTATATCAACACTGGCGGTAATGGTTACTAGATTATCAACTGATATGTTAATTCGAGTGGAAAATAACATTTCCTTGAATATAACGACATAACTTTTATAAAGGGTTGTTAAAATTGAACGGTTTTTTTCTAATTCTTGAATTTGCATTGATTTCAAAAAACTTTTTATTGATAACACTAGTTTATACGGTTTTTATACCCCAGCTGAAAGTTGTTAATTATTGTTTATTTAGGTAAGAGTTATCCAAAAAAAAATAATACAAAAATTCTTTTTAAAAAAACTAAAAAACACGGTTTAATGGTAAACCGAACTAAAAACTAAAAAATAATTTTCAGTATAAGAATAAAGTGATGAACCATTTCTATAAGTAGAGTTAGTATGAAAATATGGTACCGAGCACCCCATGCTTTTTTACAATGACACATTCATTTTCTCGTTTAAATATAAGTAAAAAAAATATTTTTTAGTTAAAAAAAAAGTAAAAATAATATTTTTTACTTTTTAGTTCGGTTTACCATTAAAGCGTGTTTTTTAGTTTTCTTAAAACTATATTTTATTTTTCATTTTTTACTGTGATAAGCTATAAAAGCTTGTTTTTTTGGTTTTTTAAACTATTATTTATTTTTCGTCAGTACCTACCCGTGGCGAGACTGGGGAATTTGCGCGCCTACTTTCTTCCTTGGACGTTGTAACCGTGTCTGGGGTTCCCTCTCCGAAAGCAAATCTTTATTCCTGACGATCCTGATCAGAATAATGGGACGAACTTATTAAATTATTGTATGGTCATCGGTCCTTGATAAGTGTGCAGAGCTTCCATTTAATCTGACGTTTTGAAGTGGGTAAAAAGGACATTCAAAGATTCCGTTACATAGATAGATACAGGCGAAGCTAATAAAAGCTTTTTTTGATTTTATAGTTTTTGGATCGGTTTCTCTTATAATGGACCAACAGTAATCCCCTAACATGTTTTCACCCCGATATCCTTGATGTCGTTCTTCGCAAATCTTTAAAACTTCGTGAAAACGTTCCTCCTGTTCGTCACTCGTATTTATACGTATTCCTATACTCATACCTAAGTTTTCAGGGAAAAACTCAAATGCGAGTGCAGGAAATGAATCTTCAATGACATGTTCACTCCCATCTGATGAAAATTATTCAATAAATCAACATGAATATCTCTATAATTTTCACTTTTTTTATTTCCCAAAAATACTTCGACAACCATTTTGAATGTCTTCCAAGTAGCTTTTTTATTAACAGATAAAGGGTTTTCAAACTGAGGATCTTTTGATAGTTGTAAATTTCTTATAAGATCATTTAATTCGGCTTGGTTAATTAAATGTGGAGTGTCTCCTTGAAGTGAGAAATCGTCAGAATCACTAGAAATCAATTTAACTTCAACATCACTTTCATTGTCATCTTCTAGTATATTTTGACTTAAGTGATTGGCATAATAACAGACGGAATTTCGGCATATACAATACTCGCCTTGTTTTTGTATTATATCCCACTATCTTCGTAACACAGTAAAAAGTAACAGTCATTTTCATGATTACTAGGTTCTCTCCATAACATTGGTGAACCAAGTGGAAGGTATACGTTATCTCCTGATGACCACAGGACAGTAATATCACACAGGACAGTGGCGGCTCGTGGGTTTTTAAAGTGGGAGGGCGTAGAAGAAAATAGTGCTGATGATTTTTTTTGCTTTACCATTCCTCCTTTTTACTTTTCGTGCTGTTGAAACCCTATACAGGAGGTGAATCAGGAAAACATTGTATTGTTACATTTGTTATAAGAAAATTTTGTATTGTTACTATTTGCAAGGACATTGTAGGATGGGTTGTTGCTTATTGCGCAGATAAAGGAATGAATAAGTAGGTACTTACCATTTCCGGAAGAGTAAACCATTCAAACAGTTTATTGTAACTGCAAATCAATAGAGAAAATTCGCAAAAATTCATGAGAAGTTCGAAAGTTAAAAAATATATCAAACAATAAATTACAGTTTAAAAAAAATAAAAAAACACGCTTTAACGGTAAACTCAACTAAAAGGTAAAAAAAAATATTACAAGAATAAAGTGATGAACGAGAAAATTAATGTGTCATTGTAAAAAAGCTTGTGAGCTTCTGTGGTGATATGTACCATATTTTCATACTAACTCTACTTATAGAAACGGCACTCATGGAATATTTATATCAACTGACATCAAGCACACCACGCTTTTTTCACAATGACACATTAATTTTCTCCTTCATCACTTCATTCTTACATTGAAAATTATTTTTTACTTTTTAGTTCGGTTTACCATTAAAGCGTGTTGTTTAGTTTTTTTTAACGATAATTTATTTATAAGATCATATACATCATACATTACACTTCTGAAATGAAGAGAAGAGAACTAGACCGAAGCAAAACAACGCCATCTGAGTTTTATCCAAGAATTAAAAAAAACCCCTCAATTTGAAAAATCTGTTATAAACTCATTTCCAATTTTAGATTTATTTAATTCGAAAGTTGGAAGTTGCTCTTTGCTTTTTAAAAATAATACTCGCTTTTTGTTGCTTTGTGAGGGTCCATTGTTACAGCGATAAGTGACTATTCACCGAGTGAGTGTATTATTGATTTTAACTTTCTTGTTCTTTTCGATAAGTTTACGAGGGTATTCTGAAAAGTTTCCAGCCTCAACTTGAAGACAGTATTACTCGTCAAAAATATTCAGGTAATATAATTGCGCTTGCGTTGAAAGATAATTTCGACCATATTAGATTTCAGCCATATTAAATGCTCGGTTGTTGTTTAACAGTCTTTGTTTCAGTCATCATCATTTCAGTCACCAGTCACCATCATTTCAGTCATCTTTACAGGACTTCAATGTTGTCATCGTTCATTATCCATTTCTGTTCTCGTCTTCGATTAGTTTTCCCGTCATCTTTTTTTGTCTATGATAATTTCTAAACCCACTCTTTTGGATTTCGCAGTTATTTCATCATAGGTCTCCCTTATATGATCTTGTTGATCGTGTTAATTTGTTTAGGTCATCTGCGCCTACCTTACTAAATGGTTTTCTTTATTTATTATTGCTCCATAATTATTACATCTATATCTGTTTGTTCAGTATCATATTAAAAATAGACTGATGCCAATTCATCCCCCCTATATAGACTTAGCAGGTATATCCATTTCCTCCATGGCCTCGTACACTACTGCTCTTTATAAGCAATCATACACCAATCTGAAGTTTATGAACATATGAAATACAGGAGCATCAAATTCTATCGTTTTCTCCATTATTTTACGGGCTAAAAATATTTATTGTTAAGTCTATTGAAGAACTGGAGGATTTTTGAACCGTAATAATCTATGAAATAAACAGCCACTGTGGAGTTGCCTTCTGAATTGAATTGACATTTTTATGACACCAACTTATGCAAGACCTGTTGAAATTTTTGTATTCCTTGTGAGTATCTCAGACAAGGTTTTTACAATCGCTTAATCTTTTTACCATCGACCGTACTCGTACATCGAAAATTGTATGTAAAATATATTACAATAGTTCAAATGCCTTAATACTATCCGAAAGTCGCAGGTTTGGAGTGGTAGTATGGACATTTACGTACGGAAACAATTTTTTCTGATCAACAGAGGCAATTTTAAATATAGTTGTTATAAAGTTCCGAATTTCCGATAGGGGTGGCTGTCAACTAAACTGTGAGTGTGTGAGTTTAGGCGCCTCTAGTGTCAAAATTATTCAATATAATTTAACATCAAAGCCACGCTTGTAAATTTTCGAAATTCATTAACAAAATCAGTGTTCCGTGCGCCAAACGTATAGATTACTTCGTGAATTTTATAGTGCACATAATCGCACAACCGAGGTGAACACATCGCCGAATTATTGACAGATTTCGAAAGCATTTCACGCTGCTGTAAGTTGCGAAAATAACGCTGCTGTTGCAGACAGTGTTGATGAAGATCCAAATTTATCAATTCGTCACAGTTTTTCTTTCTTATGTAAAAAAAAAACTTTCTTGTGTAATGTCACTTTTGCATTTTTCCATAAGTCAGGTACTTTTTGTTTTTTGAGGCATTTTGAGTAGAATTTTGCCAGTGTTTTATGTAACGTCTGACCACCAGCTTTTAGCATTTCGACAGTTACACTGGCCTTTCCTGGAACCTTGACATTTTTC
Organism: Cosmopolites sordidus; assembly: GCA_031761425.1. Taxonomy (NCBI): domain Eukaryota; kingdom Metazoa; phylum Arthropoda; class Insecta; order Coleoptera; family Curculionidae; genus Cosmopolites; species Cosmopolites sordidus. The sequence goes on from JARFXV010000234.1 coordinate 174,910, forward strand.
ATCGATTCTATAGCATTTGTTACTTCCTCTACTAGGATATCTGGCATTTGTTCTTCCGTGGGTATTGTTGTTTTTGATTGGTTGTGATTTTCATATAACAGGGAATAAAAATTTCTGACACCCTCCAACATTTGCGTACGCACCCTGCACACTGTGCCATCCTAAAGCATAAATTTGCGTAATTTTGTTTCTCAGCGTCTGTTTACCCTTGTTAATTCATTTGTTTTCTTCCAGGGTTTTTTGCACTAGCTGCATGTTGAATTGGCGCGTGTCCTCTCTGATACGTTTTGTTATAGTTTTGTAGAGCTCAGTGTATTCGACCCTGCCAAAAAGACTACCAGCATTTCTCATTATCCGTCGTTTCTTCATTACATCAATGGTCTCACTGGAGATTTTTGTCTGTTTGAGACATTTTTCTTCTGGTGCTATTGAAGCAGCTATTTGAAGCACATTGTTGGTGATTTCTTCATATTGAACTGATAGTTCCACTTCCTCCGGATCTTGTAACACCGCAAACCGGTTTGACAAAGCAATCTCAAAATATTTGCCTCTCTTCAGCATTTTTCCAGAATCTACTTTGCCGTTCTTTGACCTTACCATTCTTTCGCTTTCTCTTCGACAACTATCCTAACTTTTGCTCGTACCATTCGGTGGTCACTTCCAACATTAAAATTGTTAAGGACAGTATAATTGCAAAATATTGTTTTATCGTTGGACATGATGTAATCAATTTGACTTGTGAGCCCAGATGGGCTTTTCCATGCCCATTTTCTACTGATATTCTTCTTATAGAACGAATTCAATATATAAAGATTTGTACTTCAGCAAAATCAACCAATCGGTCACCTTTATTGTCTCGCTCACCAGTTCCATATGAGCCAGTTGTATTTTCATCAGTTCTTGTTGTTCCAATTCTGGCATTAAAATCACCCATCAGAATTTTGTACCTACAATTCTTCTTGTATAAAAGCTGGACCACATCATCATAATATTCATCAATTTCCTCATCCCTATGGCTTATAGTTGGTGTATAAGCTTGGACGATTTGAAGCCTAAACTTTTTATTCAGCTGAATGATGCATTGGGCTGGTCGGTCAGATGTACTTTTCACATCTTCCATTTTCCGTATTTCGGGTATAGAGTACGTGTCCAGTTGGTTCCAGTTTGATTAACTCTTCGCCTTTTCTTCGTGTTTCGCAGAGCCCAATAATATCCCAACGGATGTTGTCAAGTTCGATTGACATTTCTTGCAATCGGGCCTCCGTTTTCATAGTCCGTATATTAAGCGTAGCATTTGAAAATGTCCAATGGCAGCCTGATCCAACCCGGTGATTCTTAGCAACCTCTGCCTTGGGGCAGGTCTTCCCGCTGCCGTAGATAGTTGCCCCTTAGCCTCCGGGGAATGAGGGCCGTGTTTCAGGTTGGACTCTCATATTGAAATACCACGTTGAAGGTGTGGACCGTAATCTGCCACGCTGGTCCAATGCGGGTTAGCAAATTTTGGATGATGTTAGTCCACTGCCTTGACTTGTCCGCCAGGGGTGACCCTCCCAGGAGCATAGACTCCAGACGGTATAGCTCAAAACTTCATTGCCCATCTCAAACCCCTTTACTACGTCAAGATCTATAATATATATATATATATATATATATATATATATATATATATATATATATATATATATATATATATATATATATATATATATATATATATATATATCTAATTTCAATATGAACATAATCTCAGTGCAAGATGCAATTGATTACATAACCAATTTTTGCAAATGATAAGATTTCATGATAGCAGATTCTTAATAACTTTTTGTCGTATTGATACTTCACTTATTGAGACTACATTGAGACTTACTACTTATATTGAGACTACACTTACATTTAGACTATAAAAGACACTTGACCCTTTAAAAAATAGATTTCTTTTAATTTATTAAAATTTTTACATTTTCGCACAACAGAAATCAACACCATCAATTCATTAGTATTACTCCGGGCTCTAAAACTATTTTAATTTGAATTTAAAATTGATAATTAACTAGTAGTTAACATTCTCTACCGTATCTAGTAATTCTTCATTAATTTAATATAGTAACTATAATTATAAAATAATTTATTGTTTTAAATAACTGTAAAATTTTATCAGTTTCTTGTTTTTATTCATACTGCCCTACGCCACTGCCAAACCGGAAACAGTAGTCGGCCATATGCAGATACCATTCTAGTCCCACTTACAGAAACATATGTTCTTTCCTGTAGTTTTATATTTAAAGTATAAAAGATATGATTCAAAAACACCTCGCCCTTTAATTCAGATTCCTACTGAAAAAATCATTTTGTATTTACATATTGAACTGAACGGCTTTCTATTTACATGACAAACCAATGTTGGGTTTCATCGCCATACAAACAATTCTTATATCATAAAGGATTGAGATAGAGCGAGAAAAAGATTGAAATGGAGAGAGAAAGAGTGACAGACGACGCCTGCTTCGATATGGGTGACTGGGCTTAAAAAGAAAGGGAGGTAGGCACACGAGGGGGAGGTGGTGTTTCGTTCTGGGGATGCGCCCTTTTCCCTGGGGTTTGTCGCAGCGTTCAACTCAAGTAGACATTGTTGCTGAATTGCAGGATACTTGTAAATTGAAACTGTTTACGAAGAAACATTGTTTCAAAATACAATCAGATAAAGTGATTGCTATGGAGGCTCTAACTGTGTGAAGCAGTCTCTATGTTGCTTCCGTACGGTATTGTTCGGAAGTTGCTTTTAGTTTTCGCAAAGAGATATCTTTAGTTGTTAGTTTGGGGTTAAAAAAAAGCTAAATTATGAAATTACCAATAGGGAAGTTATAAAAATTAACAGTTTAAGCAAATGTGTGTAAAAGCATATTTGGCAAATATCACTTTGTTATTACTTAACGAATAAACTACAAATAAACTAAACTCGAAAAGATTTACCACTAACCACCGAATAATTTTTTGCAACTTCTCGACGCACGTTTCACTAACCATATTAGTATCATCGGGAGAAGACTTAATCTAATTCTAAACTAAACTAAGTTCTATTTATATGATAACCATACCTAATGAAGGTGTAAAAATCATGAAACGCGAAGTTTACTGAGCCTTACATTAATTGAAAAAGTTGACTGAACGGAATAGGTCCTCTACCCCGGTTTATGATTTTCTTACATGTTTCTATTTGAATGATTTCATATGCATTCAAAGCCCTATTGTTATTTACACTTTTAATCAGTCTTAAATTACTAATATCTATACTTTGGTCACGTTCGATTGTATGTTGGGCAACACACAAGATAAAATTTTACAAAATTTTGAAAAAAGTGGACATTAAGGTTGTGTACAAACCATATAATAAATTAAGAGAAGTTCTGGGGAATCCAAAGGATAAAGTAAAGCAACATGAAAAGTCGGTGATTTACGAAATTAGCTGTCAAGACTGTGATCGAAGGTATATTGAGCAAACAAAAAGGTCCATATTGACAAGATATAAAGAACATATTGCCCACATTAGATATGGGAGAAATGAAAAATCTTGTGTTGCCCAACATGCAATCGAACGTGACCACAGTATAGATATTAGTAATTTTAGATTAATTAAAAGTGTTAATAAGAATAGGGCTTTAGATGCATATGAAAGCATTCAAATAGAAAAATGTAAGAAAATCATGAACCGAGATAAAGGACCGATTCCTTTCAGTCAACTTTTTCAATTATTAATGTAAGGCTTAGTACACTTCACGGTTCATGATTTTTACACGCTTCGTTAGGTATGGTTTTCATATAAATAGAACATAGTTTAGTTTTAGAATTAGATTAAATCATCTCCTGATGATGCTAACATGGTTAGCGAAACGTGCGTCGAGCAGTTCAAAAAGCGTTTTGGTGTTTAGTGGTAAATCTCTTCAAGTTCAGTATTACCATGTATTTATTTTTGTTCTGATCCTTTTGAAAAGCCGAAGATTCTTTCAATCATTTTCTAAACTGATATTTTCTAAATAATTTATCTACAATTATCTTATTATAACGTTCACTTCAGATACCTCCCATCTTTGTTCAAAGGAAAATTGATTAATCTATTTACCATGAAGCTATGATTCGAATCGTTAATAACAAGATTGTATCTGAGTACATTAACTCCTTAACAACATTATGTATGAAACAAAATTGTTTTTGAAGCTCAATAACAAATTTTACGAACAACAAGAAGCAATGGGCAATGCTCTGTCACCTTTCATGAACCAACCGTTCATAATCACTGTTCACAATCAAAAAATAAAAACTTCGAGATACATTCCTAATGATTCGAATCATAGCTTTCAAAATAAGATGGCTAGTTTTATTTTTTTGGTAAATAGATTAATCAATTTTCCTTTAAACAAAGATAATTATAACAAATAATTAAAATTAATTAGGAAGGTGTCCGAAGTGAACGGTTATAATAAGAACATTGTAAATAAATTATGTAGAAAATTATTGAAATATTTTCAAAAGGATCAGAACAAAAAAAAATTCATCGTAATACCGTTAAATGCCCAATTAACACCAGGGCTAAACAAAATTTCGCCGTCACCGTGTTAGGTGATAATAGGCATATTTTTGAAAATCTTTAAGTTCGACACCCTAGGTTATATCTTTAGGTACTGTAATCACAAATTTTCCAATTTTCTGTGCTATTTTTTACAACGTGATCCGAAATAACCATGCTATTATCGTAGCCACAAATCAAACAATGAACGTTGTTAATTTAGTAAAAGAAAAAGTTTCATTAAGTCGTGGTTTAAAAAATTATGTCAGCTAATGTTGACAGTTCATCTTTAAAAAAAAATTATTACACTACCATGGACAAATTATTTCAAAAGATGGCCCATTTAGTCAAGATTTCAAAATGGTACAACAATTGGCCCTTTTCTTTCCGCAAAATATATTATTGCTTATTTTTTTTGTAAAAGGGCTACATTTCAAAAAACTCATAGCCTAATAAAAAATATTTTTGTGTGCTCAAAAGTGGATTTCACAAGTGTAAGTGAGATGGATAGATAGAAATAGATAGTGATAGTAAATAGATGATATTCAACTTTAAGATGGCCCATTTAGGGAAGGTTTCATATGATTGCCTTTTTTTACAAAAAAACCTTATTTCAAAAATATTTAGTGGAGTTTAAAAAAACAAAGTTGGATCGTGAAACGTCGGATCAAAAATCTAATTACACCACTTTATAGAGGAGAAAAAGTGGCCATGAAAATGCCAAATTTATTTTGACATATCTCTTCAAGTAGAATCAGAAAGGAATAAAATCCAAATCGCGAAAATTCGGTTTTTTCCAGATATCTTTCGAAAATTCGAAATTTTTTAAATTTGAAAACGTGACGTTGCAGAGTTCAGTAAGGTGCCTCTTTTTTCTAATTTAATTATCTCTATAGTCCGTTTCAGTATATTTAGTTACCCTTCGGCCAATTGCTCCGATAAATCTCAATAAAAATATTCCTAGTTTCTTAAAAGGTGTCGGAGTGGTTTAATTTCTCAATAATTTTCTGCAAAATAAAATATTGTTATATAATGATTAAATTATTATTACTATTATGACTAAAACATTTTTTAAAATTATAACTTAAATTTAATTATACATTTAATTCGGTTTCGCTCTCTCTGTCACTTTGACATACATTAATAATAAGTGGATCTATATTATTAGTAAATGATACATAGGAATCTTCTATTTTAATAAAATGGTTAATCGAATTTATCCAACTTTCTTTGGGAATATTATCTACAAACTTCCTAATTAATGTTGCAGCACTTGCACTTACGAGTCAGAGAAATGTTTTCTGCTCTAAGATTTTATTGCAGCCAATCGGTCAACTATATATCTTGAAGTACATTATATCTCTTATGGTTTCCAAGATCCCTGTAGAGTGCATTATTCTTCTGAGACACACTGTACATATGCCTGGCTATGGATTAAAGAACAAAGGAAGGTACGTGACATCATTAAAACAATAAAGGAATTAAAATAGAGATGGCTAGTCTCGCTGTACTTTAGTTGAACTTAATTTTTATTAAACACAGTTTCAGAAAACAAATTTAAATCCTTCAACCTGTTTAAATCAATTTTTCTATTGGAACGGTGAAACACCAAACTCGAAGATATTTACCACTAAACACCACATCATTTTTATTTTCGACGGACATGAATCATCTCCTGATGATGCTGACATGGTTAGCGAAACGTGCGTCGAGAAGTTTAAAAAAGTAATTTGGTGTTTAGTAGTAAATCTCTTCTAGTTTATTGTTCATTTTAATTTGAGTGGTATTAATCCATTCTCCTATCGGTTACTGGGAAAAAAAGGAACGAAGACCAAACAAACAATCGAAAAGCACAATTTTTTCATTGTCGTGACCCCGTCTCATCTCCCGTTCCTTTATCCCGCCGAAGACAATGAATGCAAACCGGCCAGTTCTCGTACTCTCTCGCCAGCCAGCGCCAGCAACTGAATGAGTCATCGTTAATGCGAAGAGGGCGCTTTTGTGTGCATTCACCCTCGTCAGCCCGGGATTTTTGGGGTAGGTTAAGGGGGGAGAACGCCCCCGCACACACATACCGGCTCTGCCGCCAGCTTCATCGATTCGCCTGGGATGGCGGAAAAACCGTCCAAAGAGTCGACGACGAAGACTAGGGGGTGGGTACCTGACCCTGGGAGATGGAGGGATAATTTTTTTTGAGGGGGAGAGTCGAAGGGCATCTCGGATATTCAATTGGGGAATCGAAGGAATCAGAAAAAAACGTTTAATACAAATTGCTTATTTTAGTAACTCTTTTTTTCTGATTATATAGTTTTTTGTTTCATTTAAACTAAAAAAAAAATCTCCACATATCAGCACTACCAAATGTTGACAGAAGCTTGTCTTACCTTTGCTACAGCTCTGTAGTTAAGGTCCGACACAAAAAGGTAAGACAGTTTTGATTTTTCCAAAATAATAATATTGGAAAGATTTATAATTACAAATTAATAACTTGTGGATATCCCTCCTCCCACTATCTCTAAAAATATATTCATTCAATTGGGAAGAGGTTCGTTAAGCGCCTGATGTTATTTTGAGTAAGTTTGACTGATTTTTCGTCAGTTGCCTTTTTTTAATTCTTATTTGAATTCGAACCTCGAACTTTTGTACATTTCTTTGACTAACTGTACCCAGACATTGTCTATGATGTTTAGATCTGAAGACCTTGCTGGTTAGTCTAAAATACGGATATTCTCTCGTTGAAAATACTCTAAATATCACCCAAATCCCGGCCATTTGTCGCTTTGAGACAAATATTTCTTCCTCTCTCAAGTCATGAAAGTAGTCAGAGCAATGTCTGAATGATTGTGGCGTGTTCATATATTCTTTCCTTTATTTGGGTTTTTCGCCACTCAAAAAATATCAAAAATACCTGTTCTTATTTAAAGAAAGAATCACTGGGTAAAAACAAAAAACGAAACGGAGACAAATTTCTCAGTGATTCTTTTTTGTAGTAAATTTGCCTAACGAACAAAATTTTAAAGATATAAAAATGTTATAAAAAATTTTACAAACTTTTAACGTTAAAGTTTCGGAGGGTACTTTCCCCCCGTTTTCAAAACTAAATTAAAAAATAAATTATATTAATTTGTAATATATAAAGTAACGAGTGAAAGTAAATATATTTTTTTTTGTGTATGTCAACGATACTTACATTGACAACAATAGATTTTCATGACAGTGACATATTACCAAAAAATATATATAGGTAATGTTTACTGTGTGATTGTTTATTGTACTGATTGTGTATTCAAATATTTAAATGTGTTTAATTGTATTTTGTAGAATCGAAAATTAAGAATCGAGAAGAACCATATTGAATTTAAATCTACCTAAGAAAGTTTTTCTCTTTTACTCTAACATCTAACGGTCTAGATGTCTCACCTATATAGAATTTGCCACATTCGCAGGGAATTTTATAAACCACATTTTTGGTATTTTGTTATATTATATATTGTTTGTTATATTATATATTGTTATTTTGTATATTGTTTGGTTTTGTCTTTGTTAATAGAGATCTAAGAGTATTTTTTGTTTTAAATGTCGTTCTTATGTTGTATTTATTTCCTACTATTTTAATTGTGTCAGAAATACCGCGGATATAAGGAATTGTGAGGTTAATTCATAACTGTATTGCTATGCCTTCGGTAGATTTAAATTCAATATGGTTCCCGATTCTTAAAAATACAATTAAACACATTTAAATATTTGAATACACAATCAGTACAATAAACAAACACACAGTAAACCATACTTATATATATATATATTTTGGTAGTATGTCACTGTCATGAAAATCTATTGTTGTCAATGTATCGTTAACATACACAAAAAAATATATTTACTTTCACTCGTTACTTTATATATTGGAGCCACGTTAGCTGTGGTGTCTAAGGCGTCAGCCTTACGTTACGGCATTTAATGTGGACCGGGTTCGAATCCCGTACTAGGTAAAAAAGTTTTTCTAAAATTCTTGTGACTGTTTCTAGGCAAGAGTGTAAAAATATGACAAGGAATCACCCCTCAGTCACGCCAGTTCGAGGCTGGGTAAGGCCGAATGCCTTCTGAGAGGTTTTCTACGTTGGTCACTCGCCAGTCGGTAGGCTTCTCGAGATAATTTCGGTTAAGCACAAAACCAAGGGTTGATAGCCCGAGGGGGGTGATGACCGGGGTTTTTTCGGTAGTTTTCGGTAATATAATTTATTTTTTAGTTTAGTTTTGAAAACGGGGGGAGAGTGCCCTCCGAAACGTTAACGTTAAATTTTGTAAAATTTCTTATAACATTTTTATATCTTTAAAATTTTGTTCGTTAGGCAAATTTATTACAAAAAAGAATCACTGAGAAATTTGTCTCTGTTTGGTTTTTTGTTTTTACCCAGTGATTCTTTCTTTACATAAGAAGAGGTATTTTTGATATTTTTTGAGTTTTAGAAAGTGGCGAAAAACCCAAATAAAGGAAAAAAATATAGTAGTAAGAGCAGCCGTCCAGATTAAACTCATTTTCGTCAGAAAACATTGCACAGGCCTACAATAAGATTTTTTTTTTTGGCGTCTGGGATTTTAGAACTAATTTTAACTATATTTGGGCTGCTAAACCTAAATATAAAATCAGTTTTTCCCTATCTGCTCTATTTTTTTAAATACATCTACTTATCTACCAATGCTTTTTTTCAATTCAATACATTCAAGTATGGCTGTACACCTTTGAATATAAAACTAACAGGAACGAGCCTTGCCTATCTTTATGCACATATAAATGGGGACGGAAACTGCCGTATTAAAACACCACAGATGACTCATTGTTTTGGAATTTTGGTAGTTGCTGTCAACAACTTAGAAGTTTTAGTTTTAGTTTGCTTTCATCAATAATGGTGAGGGGGATGGTGTCCCGAACTATTATCGGGGCATACGTTTCCACTTCCACGGCTGCTGCTTCGACCTTGGCTGGGATTCCTCCGATCGAGGAGCTTATTTATGAGGCTTTGGACCTCCGGGCACATCTGTCTGGCAGACAGCTGGACAGACATGGTCTTTTGATACCTGGTGAGCCTCGGCTCAACAGGAAAACAATTAAAGGTGCTCTGAGGAACAGAACCATTACTAGATGGCAGGCCGAATGGGAGGAGGAAGAAGCCGGGAGGTTGACTTTTGGCTTTGTGCCGAATGTGTCGGACTGGCTTGAGGCCCATTTTAGATTCAATAGAAAGCTGACTCAGGTGGTGACCGGGCACGGTCAGTTCCTGGGACACTTGAAGAGAATTGGCAGGATTGATGATGCGTGCTGCGCAGCATGCGCAAATGGAGCAGTAGATGACCCAATACATCGAATATTAAACTGTAGCGCTTTCGACGTGCCGAGACTCGCCATAGCTGAGGTCCTTGGTCCGCACTGGCCAGCAACACCTGATAGAATACTGCGAACACTGATGGAAAGGAAGAGGACTGCTCTTTTGGAGGGCTTCGTGGCGACAGAGCCGGAAACAGCCTGACTGTTATGAGAACTGACGTTTTTAGTTTTGATTTACAATAAGTTTTTTAGTTCATGTCTTAGGTTAGGCTTTTCTAATATTTTTTATGTATCGTTTTTAGTTTTTAAGTTTTTTGTCTGATTTGCTTTAAAAATCTTTTCATGTTGCTTTCTGCGTAAAGCTCACCCCCTTCAAGGTTAGCATTTAAAAATTAAATAGTTACATGTTCTGGGGCTCAAAAGGGATGGTTATAGGTACTTCCCGGGCTGCGGCCCATTTCTGTGGGATCCACCCTCCTTAATTCAAGTTTTGGGATTTCAGGGTTGAGCGAGAAAAATTTTTAAGCCAAATTTAATCATGTATTAAATTTAATAAAGAATGTTTGTATTATTTGCACATTGAATAAGAAGAAACGTTTCAAATACTTGCGATACCTCGTTCAAAGTCTTGTTTTCTCTTTCTTTCAGTCTGGCACGATTTATTATTTTTAAATTAATTAATTATTTAAAAACCTTTTTTAATAAACACCAAGAGGGGCACCGTCTGCCCCCTTCAGGGTCAGGTTATGAAACCAACAAATCGCTTGGTATGTATAGGCGTAGTCAAATTGATTTAGGTAAAATAATATAATTATAATGTTATTTAAGATAGTGATTATCTTTTTTTAGAACTTAAGTTTTAACGTGTGTTCTAAAATGTTTAGTTTTCTGAGATACTGGACCTTAAAAATGAAGATTATTTTTTAGTTTTCGTTTTATACATATAAAACATGTTACTTTACTCATATAAAGAACCTATAAAATATAACTAATAATACAGTGTTAATTTTTTTTTACAATCCTATTTTATTCAGAAATTATTGTACTAAAAGTAAAAGTAAAGTGTTTGGGTTAGAGGCGCATCAGCAACTAGGCTATTTAGCGACTGGACCTACAGCTTAACGTGGGTTCCGAACCACGGTCATCAGCTTCCGACAAACCCAGGCCAGCACCCCCCTCGGGCTATAAACCCTTGGTTATGTGCCTACCCATAAGTCTATCAGGAAACCTACCGACTGGCGAGTGACCAACGTAGAACACTTCTCAGAAGGCATCCGGCCTTACCCAGCCTTTAACTGGCGTGACTGAGAGGTAATTCGTAGACGGATTTTACACTCTTGCCTGGAAACAATCACAAACATTTAGGAAAGATAAACGGACAGAAGAAAGAAAAATAAGCATCCGAGCGCTGGAATCGAACCAGCTATCGCTCCAGCGCGGATTCGGCAAAGCAGGCGCTCTTACCGCCGCACCAACGCGACCGGCAAATTATTGTACTAATAAATGTAATGTTATTTCAATTTGGATATGGATTTCATGTTATTAAACTAGTTTTTTTTCAAAGTTTCCCAAAGATCCAAATAGAAGAACACAGTGGATTAATTTTATTAAAAAGATAGACTTTATTTAAAACCCTAGTAGGTTTTTATCTTCCCATGATTTTGCTGAGGATTGTTTTGATCGAACATCTGAGGTAAAAGTGAGACTACTACCAAATGCTGTTGTAACAATTAAAGTGGACCGTTTAGAATATATAATTTTTTAATTTTATCATTTTGATAAACATCTTTCATAGCATTTACTTTTGAAAGTTAGCTTCTTTTGGTTGTTGTGAAAAATGAGTTTATATTCGAGTTTATATCTCGCACTTTAGTTTATTTATTGACTATTTACACTACAAGAATTAATTATATTTGTAAAAATGCTGTAATAGATGAAAAAATTCGTAGTACGTATACAAAGTTAATTTGGTTTAAGGGACATTAAACACTGAACAACTAAATACAGAAAGGTTATATGTATTTTAATAATAAATAATGTAGTGAATATTACGGCTTTATATTTCATTACGAATATGTATACCTAATTTAAATATGAACATCTATTCTGTGCAAGATGCAACTGACTACTTAACCAATTTTTGGAAATGATATGATTTTATAACAGGAGATTCCAATTTCTTAATAACTTTTTGGCGTATTGGCCACATAAAAACTCTTTGAAAAAATAGATTTTTTAATTAATTAAAATTTTTACATTTTCGCAGGACAGAAATCAACACCATCAATTCATTATATTACTCCTCTTATAAAACTATTTCAATTTAAATTCAAAATTGAGAATTAAATAGTAAACTTGAAGAAATTTACCACTAAACACCAAATCACTTTATTTGAACTTCTCGACACACGTTTCGCTAACCATGTTAGTATCATCAGGAGATGATTCATACGCCACTACCAAATCGGAAACAGTAGTCTGCCATATACAGCTACCATTCTGGTCCCGCTTACAGAATCATATGTTTTTTTCCTGTAGTTTTATATTCAAAGGTGCACACCCACCAAATGCACACCAAATATCACTGCTTCTTGTGCCTCTGAGATACCAGAAACAAAACGCACCACTGGGTAAGAAAAGGTTGGTCTAAAAGGGAAAACCTGGACGTTGGGGACAAGAATGTCATAAACGACTCCTTAGTTGGACGAGAGAAAATCGTTTTTCCTCCACTACATATCAAACTGAGCCTAATGAAGCAGTTTGTAAAGGCTCTTGTTAACAATCGATCATGCTTTGCATATATAGGGAAAAAATGCCTCAGTTGAGTACGGAAAAAATTAAAACAGAAATATTTGTCGGTCCAGAAATAAGACAACTCATTAAGGCTCCTGCCTTTTTAAATTCGATGAGTGAGGCTGAGCGAAAAGCTTGGACTTCATTTGTTGCAACTGTCGGAAATTTTCTGGTCAAATGCAAAGCTGAAAACCATGATGAACTAGTAAACAAGATGCTTAACACTTTAAGATCCCTTGAGTGTAATATGAGCATTAAGGCGCACTATTTACACTGCCACTTAAACAGTTTTCCTCAAAATTTAGGAGACACCATTGAGGAACGAGGCGAAATAGGACCGCTACCAAGGAAGATGGAATACGCACATTATGGTAGTTTACTAGAAGTATAAAAAGGAACTGTTCCAAAATACATTAAAAAATGTCACGGAAAAGAAGTTTCTGAAGTTTTCAGTGACTAGTTGGTTTCATAGGTGACTTTTTCTTCTATCTTTGTGTATTCAGCACTGTTTGGAACAACGGAAGATTCGCATTGATCGTTGTAGGGATAGAGGAGGGGTGTATATTGAAGGTGATAATAAGTAAATATGTATGAAATCAAAATAAAATGTTTTACAGCGTCAGTCTCGTTATTTAATAGTCAAACCTCGTATAATAGAAATTTGACCTCCTTAATTGAATTAATGCCATATTTGAATTTAGAGCATCAAATTCGTATGAAATCAACTTCAAATACCCTGGCACCAAAACAACTGTTGGCCTGTGATTATTTACTCGCCTTCTCTGTCCCAACGAACATAGTCACAAGTGAACTGCTTCTTCTTTATGAACATCTCTGAGGGGTGGGGTAGTTTTCATTTTCTTCCTCTGAATATAAGAAGTTTGTGTTTAATGGACTGTTCCAGCAATTTAATATTGGTAATCACACCTGCTTTATGCCCAGTCTGACGAGATGTCAATGTGTTAATAAAAGCGACGCGTAAAGCTGCGTCCACATCAATATAAATTTGCATTATGCGGGCTGTATGTGTTGTATGTTGTGTGGATATAGCAATATAGACACTCTGACACACAAAGTCACATACAAATATTGTCCCCGCATAGCATGCACAGGAACCATTTCTTGTCCACCAGATAATTCAAACAAATTGTTCCAGTAAATTCAACACACACGCAAAATTTTATTGGTGTGGACCCAGCTTTAGATTGCACACTTTACACTATTATTTTTCTTTCTGTTTCCTCCAGGATAGTTAATTAAATTAGCTTATTAGAAAAACAAGTGGATTAAAATTGTAGGTCGCAGAAAGATAAACAGGCTGTATTTACAAAATGAACAACAGCTGTTATATATTTTCATCCCACTGTGTAAACATCAGTTATAAAAAATCCAGTTATAATATAAAAGAAGAATAATATTGGAGAATAATGTAAAAATAGGCAAAACCATGTGATGTTCTATCTTTTAGTCTCGAGCCTTAGGTCAGCGATGTTTGATGATTACACTGATGCTTGTATCAGTGAGCGTCAGATGGGAATAGATCTCGATATCTTGCTACCCATTCCTATTGCGCGAGAATGTTAACTACCACGAACAATCTATCTCTTTGAAAACTGACTCAAACTTATCTGATGATGGGTAGAGGCTGATATTCCAAAAGCACTGTACGCTCTGGCTCTGGTACGCTCTCCATGTTAGATAAAATTTGGCCATCTGCGTCCTGGATCAAGGTCTCGCTGGGATGAAAGCATTTTACGACGGTGGTCCCAGAAGTACCCGACCTAGTAAAAAAAAACAAATTTCGGAAAAAGTATCTTTATTTCTCTACATAGCCTCCTTTTAGCTCGATTCACTTTTCCCAGCGATGTTCAATGGCTTCGATTCCCTGTTTATAATGAAAATCGTCGAGTTCTTCAAAATAACCATGAACCGTAGACTCCACCTCTTCATTGTTGGTAAATCTTTTACTATGGAGCCATTTTTTCAGGTTTGGAAACAGAAAATAGTACGAGCAGTCTAAATCTGGCGAATAGGATGCGTGAGGAAGCAATTCGAATTTTACCTCATTATTGAGTCTTGTTAAAAAACTAATCTTTCTCGCCAAATGCAGCCGTTTCTTTTTTATTTCGTCACTCAAACGCTGCAATAAATGCTCATAATATATGCATAATACTGCCGTTGATTGTTTTTCCTTTTTGAAGATAATCAATGAAAAGTCATATGCGCATTCCAAAAAACTGACGCCATAACATTGCCTGCAGACGGAAGTGTCCCCGCTTTCTTTGAAGGTGCTCCTCCTCTTTCAGTCCATTGTTTTGACTGTTCTTTCATCTCAGGTGTGAAGTAATGGACCCATGTTTCACCCATGGTTATGAATAGATGTAAATCAGCTTTATTCCTGTGAAACTTCGCCAAACACTCGATTGAAATATGCCCACAGCTTTTTCATGTCCAAATTTTCAGTCAATATGCGATGTACAGTACTTTTTGAAATGCCTACCATGTCTGCTAGCTCGCGCACTTTCTGTCGACGGTCATCCAATACCATTTGGTGGATTTCCTTCACCATTTCTGGCGTGGTTACCTCATTTGATCGACCACTGCAATGTTCGTTTTGGCAGCTTGTACGAGCTCGTTTAAACTCTGCCGCTAAATATTTTACTGTTGTAAACAAAGGATCACACTCACCCAGAATAGAATTTAGCTCCGTTTTGATATGAGTTGGACTAAAACCTTTCAAATGAAAGTATTGTATCACATAACGATGAGCAATTTTGTCCATATTTACAAATTCAACGAGAGCGTTCACTATTAATGGCTGCCAAACAAATGCTATATAACGTAGCGTCGTCAAACTTCAAACTTAAGCTTTATAAGGTTGGTACTTTCTACCATAGTCAGTCTTGCCAAACGACAATCGCCATCTATATGTTAGATCAGGTACTTCTGGGACTACCCTCATTTAGTTTATAAGCCATTTAAAAATAAAAAATTCTTCATAAATCACGATACTGAAAAAGGGACGAATCGTTGTCATGTTAACCGGCCGATTTAAAACTTTGATAAATGTCAAATTAACATATTGTAGTGAGGGAGTCGCAACGTTTTTTACTTAACTTTTTGGCTATTTAGTAGGTCGCAACACTAAAAAGGTTGAGAAACGATGCCCTATAGTCTTCACATACAGCGAATTTTATTGCTTATTCTGCATTCTGATTTGTGTAATTGTATAGAATGCGCTTGTCTACCATTGCAGGACAATGTAAGACATGTTAAAGAATAACTGTACATCAAAATCTGACAGGGGGGCTATTGGAGATCGATCCGATCCTGTATCGATCGATACGAAGGTTGAAGGTGATTGAGGCCCACATGAAAAAGAAGAAGAAGAAAACCAACTTGATGTTTCTGTGGATCTTGTCCATCTCGCCTTTCAGCAGCGCATAAATAATGAATGAATGTCTTATAATACTTTACTTAATATTTTTTATTAAACATTTTCGTTTCATTTCTTCAGGAACAGAGTAAACATATTAATTCAAAAAATATCGACGCGTTCTCAGCCGTACAAAGGAGATTGAAGAAAAAAATCCCTCCTCGGCGTGTTTTCCATTTTAAGCTGATTCTCCTGACTGGTCAGGATTTTCCCCTGGATCAAGTCGGAAGAGCCTGAAAGTATAAGAGAAACGGTGGAGGCATAAATAATGCAACATACGTGGAGTGTTACCGCGAAAGAAAACAAACATATAAAATAAAAGATTGATCTTTTCGCACGAGGGAAAAAACCTCCACCTGGGGCCCTATCCAGAAACGGTATTTTTTTCATTTCGAAAAAAAAAACAGCTTTGCTAAATTCTCCGAAATTAACTTGCCTGAAACGTATATCAGAGACAAATTTAAATAATTTCAAAAGCTGCAAGTGGTATTTTTTAAACTTTTCAATATCACATATTACTAACGGGTGAATTTGCCTGGGTCACTAGTCCATCCAAAATCCAAAATGTTGACAACAGAGTGGTCGTCTGTGGAGCTGCAAGAGGTAGTCATTTAGCAGATATTAGGCTGGTTCCGTCTTAGATTCCAACCTAACTTTATGTAGCCCGTGTAATTGAAGTTATTACTTTCTTTGTTTTTTCTTTTGTTAAGAAACATTCACAATGAATGTGTTTGAATTTAATTTAATTGAAAGTTCATCTAATAGTAGTGATGCAAGATGATCTGGAGCTCGAAATGTCTGAAGACCGAAAGCGGCCGAAAAATAAAAATTGCATTGAAAGCACTGTAGAGAATTTCAGTGAAAGCGAATTTATGGAACATTTTCGAATGAACCGACATGTTGCAAACACTATTGCGAAACAATATGAAAAAAGCAGTTTATTTAATCCTGTCAGGAGGAAACGATAAAATCAGAGCTAAACACCAAGCGTACTTATTTTTATGATTCGCAGGACATGACGCTGCTTCTTTTTGAGATGTGTCTGACCGATTTTCCATCTCTATAAGTAGTTTATTTAGAATTAATAGGGGGCTTATTTATTTCTTAAGTAATTTATCCCCTCAAAAAATAAAATTGCCAGATTTTCATGAAAACCAAGAAAATAAACAATTATTTCGAAACAAGAATTTCCCTGGAGTTATAGGTATTACTGATGGTTCCCATATTAGAATTGATAAACCTACTGAGGATCCTGATTCATATTACAATCGCAAAAAATACTTTTCAATTCAGGTAGGGAATTTGCTTTTAATTTCAGTTATGTAGATATCCCAATTTTAATTGTTATTTTTGTTTCAGCTACAAGTGGTTTGTAATCACAAAAGAAAAATCCGAAGTTTTTTTGTTGGCTTTCCGGGGTCGGTTTACGATTCTAGAGTTTTTCAAAGATCTCCTCTGTCCAATGAACTACACAACAAATGTGGTGATTATTTCATTTTAGGAGATAGTGCCTTTCATTTTAGTGATAGTTGTTCACGTCATTTGATTACTCCATTTAAAGACCAAGGAAATCTGACACGTCGACAAAGACTTTTTAATCAAAGATTTTCAAGTTTCTGATATTTTCTTGAACACTGCTTTGGTCTATTAAAATAGAAATTTCAACAGTTATACTATTGCAAACTAAGAAGTATTAGTGATATAAATTTTATTAGAGCTGACTGTGTATTACATAACATGTCTATAGAGGATGAATTTGTTTTCAATTTGGAAGTGGATGCAAATTAAGCAGTACTTATTAACCCTGAAATAAATGACGAAGATTTGGAGAGAGATATCCCAAAAGGTATTATTTATAGAAACCATTTACTTCGAACTTTAAATTTGTAAAATTGTTTATTATTCAGAAAAATAAATAACATTTATTTTTATTTGTTTCTGTTTTAAGATTTTAAATTTCAACTCTGTACCAACGATTTTTTTTTAAGAAATATTGTAATTTTTCTATAACAAATAAACAATTGTGCAAAATTAAACAAATTATTTATTTTATACAATAATCTTTATTGACTTGTAGACTAAACAACTAATTATTAGGTAAATTGATATTCCTATTCAAATAGGCTTAAAGATTTGCATTTCTTTTTTCTTGTATGTCATTCTGTGCCTCCTCCGTTCAATTAATTTTTTGTTTCTCCCTATCACTAATGCTTTTAGGTGGAGCAACAACAGTTTCATCGCTTAAAAACATTTCAGGGTTTATATTTTTTTTTAGAAAAAATATCATCCACTTCCTCTTCAAAATCTAAAATTTTTCTGCCTTTGCCTGTTTTGGTTGTTATTGACAACCTTCTTATATGCCCGTACCAGAGTTCTCCATTTATTATCCACTTGGGAATCTGTTAAATATAAGTGAAATTCTTCCGCTATGATTTCCCATAACTTTTTTTGTTTTTTTATCGTTTGCCTATCTGGCTGTGGTGGAACTTTAAGAGCAGAGGAATATTTCCCATTCTTCTCGGACAAAATAATAAATTCTTGCATATCTAAAAACAAAATAGAATTTAAAAATATAAAATGCACAGGTTAACCCTGTTGATTGTAATAAATAACTTGTAATATTAATGTCTACTGCTATTTACAATAAAAAATCTATTGAATGTATACGCATTGAAATAACGAATTACCTTTCAAAACATCGTCTATCATTAAATGATATAAAAACTTCTTATCTGAAACTTATGAAACAACAAAAAACACTAGAGCATAGGCCACTCAAATTCCTAACATGTCGATAACCTCGTTTTAGAGTTGTGTCGAATTGCAGTCTACAAGCTACAAGCAAAGAAAATTCTTTCGTTCCAATTTTTTCGTTCCAGTTCCGTTCCAGTCGTCCAGTTTCTGTTACGAACAAGTTTGCTTCTTTGACAGATGTTAGCAACATGTTTCCAATATTTCACTGGAACATACCCATTCTCTTTCGTATTCAAATGTCAGACACTATACTTCAATTACACTGGAGAACAATTTGAAAAAAAATTCTGTTGAGTTCGATATTTAAGCTGTTTTATACGTAAAGTGACATGCTAATTCCAAAACTTTATTTAGTTTTTTTCTATCACGTCAAGTTTTTTCTCTACAGTTGTTGCGCATCCGACTAAGCTTGGCGAATCACAGAAGTCACTACTGCTCTCCTACCGGCGAACCTCCTTCGACCTCGGAATGGAGGCGTGAGGGATGTTGCGTCATCCAAAACCAGTTCGGTCAGTTACGCATGAGGTGCTAAAGTACGCGGGTCTGTGTCGCTCTGATATAGTGAAGTTAAAGTATACATACACAACTACAGATTTTCGTTATGTCTGCCTCTGGTAGTTCTCGTAGTAAGTACTTAAACTGCCCTGATTCATTTTGTTATATATGTGGCAGTTTTACCATCCCCATTCAACGGACTAATATTAGTACATTTGTCAGGCAAGCCTATTTTGCTTATTTTAAAGTGAAAATAGGTGACCAAGATAAATCATGGGCCCTTCATGAAGTATGCAATCAGTGTGTAGAGAGTTTACGAATGTGGACGAAGAGAATACGTAATAAACTTTCGTTTGGTATACCAATGGTTTGGCAAGAGCCCAAAGATCACTTAAGTGATTGCTATTTTCGCATAGTGAAAACATCAGCATTCAACAAGAAAAACAAACATAAAACTGAGTACCCTAGTTTACCGTCAGCTATACGCCCTGTGACTCATTCAGCTGAAACTCAAGTGCCAGTTTTTCAAGAATTACCTTCTTTAGAAATACAAGAATGTGAATCAAGTGAAGATCGAAGTGACTCCACCGACAAAGAATTCAAAGTTTTCAATGATTCTGTTCGTAAAGGATTCAATCAACATGAATTAAACGATTTAGCACGAGATTTGGGACTATCCAAAAAAGCATCGAGATTATTAGCATCAAGACTGCACGAACAAAATTTGCTTAACAAAGGAGCTAAAGTCACTTACTATCGATCCAGAGAAAGTGAATTTAGGCAGTACTTCAAAAATAATGACGGATTTGTATATTGCCAGAACGTAGAAGGTTTAATGAAAGAATTGGCCATTTCTAACTATAACGCAACTGAATGGCGATTGTTTATAGATAGCTCAAAGCGTAGCTTGAAGTGTGTTCTCCTACATAATGGAAATTTATACGGTTCAGTCCCAATAGATCATTCAGTTTCTTTGAGTGGAGAATATGGCGACATAAAGAAAGTCATTGACTTGTTGCAATATAACATGCACCAATGGATCATCTGTGTTGACCTTAAAATGGTCTGTTTCCTTCTTGGCCAGCAACGCGGGTATACCAAGTATCCCTGTTTTTTGTGCATGTGGGACAGCAGAGCTCGTGAGAAGCATTGGGTACAATCGAACTGGCCGCCAAGATCTGACCTAAGACCTGGTGATCCAAACATTTTAAATCAGCCACTTGTCGACAGAAAAAACATTGTATTTCCGCCTTTGCATATAAAACTAGGTCTCATGAAGCAATTTGTTAAGGCTTTGTCAATTTAAGTAGACTGCTTTAAGTATATCATTTCGGCATTCCCTAGCCTGTCATATGAAAATATAAAGGCTGGTGTGTTTGATGGTCCACAGATTCGGCAACTCGTTAAAGATGAAAATTTCACTGAAACAATGACCGAACTTGAAAGGAATGCTTGATTGGCTTTTAAAAATATTGTTAAAGACTTTCTTGGAAATACACGAGCCCCGAATTATATCGAAATTGTTCAACAACTCTTGGAGAGCTTTAAAAAGCTTGGTTGCAACATGAGCATCAAACTGCATTTCTTACATAGTCATCTTGCTAACTTCCCAGAAAATCTTGGTGCTGTTAGTGATGAACAGGGCGAGCGATTCCACCAAGATCTAAAGGTTATGGAAGCGCGGTATAAAGGTAGATGAGATGTCAGTATGATGGCTGACTACTGTTGGAGCATCCAGCGAGAATGTCCACAAAGTGAACACTCCAGGAAAAGCTATAAAAAGAAATTTTTACCATAATATCTTTTATTTATTTTTTGTATAAACACAATTTAACTTTTAATAATATGTTAACCTCTGTATGAATAAAATATTCTAATCTATTTGGTCAGATCTCACCTTATTTCCTTTCGTATGTACACTTTTAAGGTAAAATGAGGGGTATGCTGTAGCTTAAGAACTTGACGTGATAGAGAAAAACTGTGAATATCTTTGAATTCAGAGATGAAAAATTAGTCAAAAACAAGTCACAGATCCAAGTCAACAAAATTGCTGTTCCCCAGTGTTATCAATAAAAAGTTTGATTCTGCGCAAATTCTGTATTTTATCCAAGAATAGAAAAAACCGCTCAGTTTGAAAGACCCTTTATGAAAGTTGCAATAAAATGTGTTTTTACTCATTTTAAGTCAAACTAAAGACATTTCTTAAATGTTTCTCAAGAAAAAACCTTAATATTTTAAATTCTTTTTTATAGAAAAATGTCTCTTTGCCTTCAAAATATCCTTTAGTTTCGGCAATTACCTCTTGATTGGGGTGAAATTTCTTTCCAGCGAGAATTTTTTTGAGGTCCGAGAACAGGAAATATTAGCTGGGGACCAGATCTGGAGAATACGGTGGATGAGGAAGCAATTCGAAGTTCAATTCATGCAATTTAGGTATCGTTACCAACAATTTCTGACAAGGTGCATTGTTTTGGTGAAACAACACTTTTTTTGTCCATTTAGGGGCCTTTTTTGCGATCTCGTCCTTTAAACGCAACAATAACGCTATGTAATATCCGCTATTGGTTTTGCCTTTCTCGAGATAATCGATGAACAAAATTCCATGCGCATCCCAAAAAATCCATGTTTCACCCATTGTCACATACCGCTTGAAAAAATCCTGTTTATTTCGCTTAAACAGCTTCAAATATTACTAAGAATCATCGCTATGTAAATGAATCAATTCGTTGTTGTTTTTGGTCCGCAGTGGACAAATTCAGTATAGTCCGTTTCTCAATAAATCTCAATAAAACTATTCCTAGTTTCTTAAAAGTCGCCAGAACCGGAGTGGTTTAACTTCTGAATAATTTTGGGAAAAATAAAATATTGTTAAATTATGATTAAATTATTATTATTATTATTATTATTATTATTATTATTATTATTATGTATGACTAAAATATTGTTTATTGGTTTGTGTATTTTGAATTTAAAAGTACAATAAAAATAAATAAATAAATAAATGAATCTATTAGTACAATAAAAATTATAACTTTAATTATACATTTAATTCGGTTTCGCTCTCACTCTCACTTTGATCTACAATAATAATAAGTGGTTCTATATTATTAGTAAATGAAACATAGGAATCTTCTATTTTAATAACATGGTTAATCGAATTTATCTTTCTTTGGAAATAATATCTACAACCTTCCTAATTAATGTTGCAGCATTTGCACTTAGAGTCAAAGAAATGTTTTCTGCTCTAACATTGGATTTTACCTGATGCCATATATGCTCAATTGGATTAAAAACACAGTAATACGAGGGAAGGCGTTAAACCGTATGTCCCATATCGGCAACAATGGTATCACATACATATTCCTTTTTATTATTATTATTTACGTATGGGCCGTGGTGGACCACGCGAAGTACAATTAGAGGCGCTTGTTGTTGTTAGAATTCCTTTGCGCCCATACTAATTTCATTCTTTCGCTATGAGCTTTTTTCCTTTCGTCAGACCAAGTTGTTCCAGTCTTCCTACATTTTTCTCTCTGGCCAACCTTCCATACGTTAACCTTGTGTCTGAAACAGCCTCTATCCTGAATTTCACGTTGTGTAATATTTGCTGATCTTAGGTCCTCTTTAATTGCAGCAATCCATTTCATTATTTCTACTTTAGCTCTACTCCTATTTTCATAAAATTCGACTATATGTCTAGTTAGCCTACTCGGATTCATCCGTTTTATGTGTCTGTAAAACTTAAGTCTTCTTTTTCTCATATCGCTATGTATATCTGTGTATTGTTTGATTTCTTGGTTTTCTCATTTTCCTCGATGTCTCGCTTTTTATTCAAAATGAGCGTTTCTGCAGCATATAGACATTCTGGCTTAATAACTGTGTTGTAATGTCTCAGATTTGTGTTTTTAGATAAGCATTTTTTGTTGTAAATATTTTGTGTAAGTCTCAATGCCGTTTCCATTTTTTGACATCTACCCTTATTGGCCGCTTTTTCCAACCATTTTTCCATGATTATTTCACCCAAATATTTGAATTGAGAGACTCGTCTGATGTTACCATATTTTGTTTTTAGAAATGGTGTTCTTCGTCTGTTGCAGGTCATGTATTGTGTATTTTCAAAGGAAATTCTAGTCCTACCTTTTCTGCTATTTCTTTTAGGATTTCAATCTGTTTCTGTGCCGTTAATACATCTTGAGCTAAAATTGCTAGATCATCAGCAAATGCCAGATAATCAATTTTGTTGTTGGTTCTCCCCAGTTTAATGGGCTGGTCAATATTCAGGGCCGACTTTTTTTCACGCCACTCCTGTATTACTTTTTCTAGAACACAGTTAAATAAGAGTGGCGAGAGTCCATCCCCTTGTCTCACTCCAGTTTTAATTTCGAAGGGCTCTGAGATGTCACCCATGAATATAACTTTTGACCTTGTGTTAGTTAACGTTGCTTTAATAATTGCCAGCGTTTTCAGATCTAGCCCTTGTTCTTTAAAGATTCGGAATAAAGATTCGCGGTCAATAGAATCATATGCTTTTTTGAAATCCACAAATGTACAGACGAGATTTTTATTGTACAGTTTTTGATGTCTTAGAATCAACTTTAGATTCAGGATCTGTTCAGGGCAGGATGTGCCTGGTCGAAAACCTGCTTGATATTCACCAATGTTAGGTTCTAACTGTCCCTGTGCTCTGTCTAGTAGACATTGAGATAGAATCTTGTAACAAGCTGGGAGAAGAGATATCCCTCTATAGTTGTTTACATCCGTTCTATCTCCTTTCTTATGTAGTGGATGGATTAGAGCATCTTTCCAATCTTCCAGAATCCGTTCGGTTCGCCAAACTTCTTGTAGAATTTTGATTATTTCCTTGATTGTACCTGGACCAGCGGACTTCAAAAGTTCAGCAGTGATTCCATCTTCACCAGAAGCTTTGTCATTTTTAAGCCATAACATATTCCTTTTTAATATTAAATGTCTTTAATATTTCCAGAAGATCACATTTTTTATATGTATTTTCGAAGACATCTTTGAATTATTATTAAGAACTTTATTTTTTTGCGGTTTATGATATTGTCCATTACAATTTCGTTTTCCTTAGGCACATTTTTCCAAAAGGCTATATATAAACCAATCTTCAAAAAGTTTTACTGTGATGTCGTCATGGTAGTCCAAAGATCGATGTTTCATATTTTTGGAGCACAACCGTAAACAGTTTAGAACCCATCCATCCTCGGAACCAGCATGTAAAATTGTAATTATTTTTCCCTTGTTTGCTGGTGCTTTAGTTTGGTATTTTTTTGATGCATCTACCCATCCTTTTGCTGGCCTTTCATGTGTATCCAACCATGTTTCATTAAGGTGGATAATGGGGCGACTTCCTAATCTGTAATTTTTTATAGAGTTTAAGTAGTCAAATCGCCATCGTCGCAATGGTTGTGATTCCATTAATATTTGTCTATTATTAATGGTCCGATATGCAAAACCTATTTGAGATAATATTCTCCAGAGACTAGTTCTATTGTAAAGAATGTTGGTTTCATCTTTCCTTAGTCGCCGTTGCAATGAATGCAATGTAGGTACAGTTTGCTCTTCATACATAGCATAAATTTTCATTCATTTTCAAAGCATAAATTTTCAGAATCACTACGCACTTTTTTGGCATTAATTGGTTTCGTCACAATATCAGCTGCATTCATATTAAGCCCTCAAATCAATAAATAAACATACACATTTCTAACAATTTGATTTAATAATTTAACAGAATATCTTTGAGAACACCTGAGGGAACTTCGTTGAATTGTATCAATGATTTTAGTGAAGCCAACGATAAAATAATCTATTATAATATGAAGGCCATACAAAACAAATATCATATTCAACCTGACAAAATATTTAACGTTGATGAGACAGGTATATCAACTGTTCAAAGAAATTCGAAAATATTCACAGCAAAACGTGAAAAACAAGTACCGAAGAGGGTCTATAACTACAATTATCCGTGCATTTAGTGTGACTGGCCATTGTATTTTTCCATTTTTTCTGTTTAAAAGAAAGCGGATGAATGCTCGTTTACTAAAAGGCATTAACCCTAACATGCTTGTATCTATATTAGACTCGTAATGGATGAATGAAAGCTTATTTATTGACTGGCTACATCACTTAATTTCTTTTGCAAAGCCTTCAAAAGAAAATCTAATACTGCTAATTTTAGACAATCATGAGAGTCATGTCAGTCTTGGTGCATACACACTTTGCAGAAACTATGGAATCATTGTGTTGGCTCTACCTCCACATACCTCACATAGACCCCAGCCTTTAGATTTGACATTTTTTGGGCCTTTGAAGAGTGCATGCAATCAAAAATGTGGGAATTATATGTCAGATCGATTTGGAAAACACAACACACAATACAAGATAGTTAAATTATTTACAAATGCTTTTAACAGGTGCAGTAACCTTGGAAAAGCAGCAAATGACTTTAGATCTGCAGGAATATATCCCTTGCGACCAATTTAAATTGATACGATTCAGCCATACATTTCCCAGAATACTACATTACAGGCAACAAGAAATCAAACACAAAACAGTGAGACCGATGTCCAACCTTCAAATATTCCCATGTCAACACTGTGGATCCCATGTCAACACTGTGGATCCCATGTCAACACTGTGGATCCCATGTCAACACTGTGGAAGTGGTAACTTTTGACCAACAAGCTCCCCATGCTCATAATTCTGCTTTACAAGATTGTGGCGAACAAGCTGCTGAAAAAACTTCTGATATATGTGCAGCTGCACAAGTATGCGATGTTCAAGCTTTCAATGCTTATGACACACATGCTGTTCATTTCCAATCAAGTGACACACAACCGCTTAATACTGCTTCTCCCTTCATGGTACAAAATTCTGGTTCAGCAATGAATACTCTTGGTGGACATAACAATTTAGTTGCAATTGAAAAGATGAGCACGCTATCAGCTTCTGTATTCCTCCCGAAACATTTAAGTGTAACATTAGAAAGAAAAAATCGATTATTTCAACAAACACACCTATAAAAGATCAACTAGAAGAAAACGAACATAAGAAACGAGAAGGAAAATAAGAAGCAGAAGAAAGAGAAACCAAAAGAAAAGCTGAAACAGTACCATGGAAACAAACTAAAATGAAAAGTCTGAAACGTGATGATGGGAAATTCAAAAACAATGAAATTAGAAAAATACTGAAAATTTCATGAATATTAAAGACTTTGAAGATGTTGTTTCCCCCTACTCTCCCCTACCTATTGGGACACCCTCTATAATGAAAAAACCAAACCAAACCAAACCGAACACTAAGGGTTTTATTTTTTCTCTTTAATGTTACATTTTACAAAAAATTCTAAATGTTGATTTCTGAAGTAGTCAGATAGATAGAGTTAAACTTAATTAAGAAGCAATAAAATAAATTCCGCTGTCTTATTTCAGTTTTCCCTTAGGTATTCGTGTTTCCCTCTACTATCGCCTACCTATTGAGACATCCTTTATAATAAAGAAACAAACCAAACCAAACCGAACACTAAGGGTTTTGTTTTTTCTCCTTAATGTTATATTTTACAAAAAATTCTAAATGTTGATGTCTGATTTCAAACAAAACCGAACTTGTCTTATTTACGTTTTCCCTTAGGTATTCGTGTTTCCCCCACTCCCCCTACCTATTGGGA
The DNA here is from genome assembly GCA_031761425.1 of Cosmopolites sordidus. Taxonomy (NCBI): domain Eukaryota; kingdom Metazoa; phylum Arthropoda; class Insecta; order Coleoptera; family Curculionidae; genus Cosmopolites; species Cosmopolites sordidus. The sequence goes on from JARFXV010000234.1 coordinate 201,968, forward strand.
CACCCTCTATAATGAAGAAACCAAACCAAACCCTACCGAACACTAAGGGTTTTGTTTTTTCTTCTTAATGTTACATTTTACAAAAAATTCTAAATCTTGATTTCTGAAGTAGTCAGATGGATAGTTAATTCCGCTGTCTTATTTAAGTTTTCCGTTAGGTGTGTTTCTCCCCACTATCCCGTACCTTTTGGGACACCTTTTATAATGAAGTAATAAATATACTAATCATGCGAAAATAATAAGAATTAAATGCAGAGTTATTTAAAGTAAAACGTTGAGAGTAAACGAACGAGCCAAGAATAGTTTGCAAGATTAAAACTGGCAATTTCGCAAACGACAGCTTTGCATTTAGATTGAACTAATTCCGTTGGCATTTTCGAGTGGTCGGCCGTCCATTTCTGCCACAATTTCAACGTTATTTACCTGAAACTTTACCTTCGGCGTCCATCTGGGCACCGGGTCTGATGAAACATCCGCACGTTCACTCGTCAGTCGAACGAAAGATGAAAAAAAAGGGATTGTACTCGCGCTTCGGCGTCGATTTCATCACGTTTTACGGAATTTATCCTTTTCAGAACGTGTGAAAGTGCTCGAACTGTCCGGACTCGATTACTTAATGATGTGGTAAGTTTAGATTGTTTATGGTTCCATCCACTCTGTGTTAGTTTCGATTTCGTGACCGATGACATTAGCCGAACGACGAAAGCGCAGCCGTCGCAACCGTGCAATTTGCTGCAGATGCATTATTTCGCTTTTGTTGATCCGTACGAGTATTTATCTTGATTTGATATTACGTCAAATAAGAGATTATATAATATCCTTTAGTCACTGCCGCAATTGACATTATACATTCGTTATGTCATAATAGGAAAAGGCCGATTATTAAAAAAGAAAAAGTGAGGTTAGGGTCGATCAAAATCATATAACTAATTAATGTTATCACGCGCTCCTTTAAGTTTTACTATATATTTTTTATAGTCATGAATGTACAGAGCCTACATTTCATGCCGCAAACCACGTGAATAATAATTTATTTAAACTTAGGAACTACCATTTTTTATCTTGAGTTATTTTAAGGTGGTGTCATTTGTGGTAAGAGATCCTTCGTCGATTATAATGTAGTGTAATAAAATAACTTGAGATGTTTTTAATGGTTTCTATGATTCCTGAGCATCAAAAGATATTTTAAAAGAACCTTTTAAACACATTTAATTAGTTAAAAGAAGTAATTTTCCTTGTTTGCATTTCGTCAACAAAATGTATCTACGACATACGCTTCTCTTCTTTTTTTTTCCATGGCGTCTGCACCGAAGGAGTTATTTAATTGTTTTACTTTAGGTTCAAAATAATATAGGACTAGTTAATTGTTACATTTATTTTCATTATTAGTGTGTAATAATTCAATTAGTTCATTAGTGAATTAATTCATTAGTGATTTCGTCATAATAATTATGACATTATACATTTTTTCCTATATTAAAAAGTCTTATTAAAGTACTTTAATACTTAATTTGCATGTTTATTGGACCTATTATTAATGTTAGTAAAAAAATTACAAAAAAAAGGATGAATAGTTAATATCTGTATATTCTTGAAAGTAATTCACAAACTAGTCATATTAATAAAATATACCAAATTTTAAAATTATCTTCAGTTAAAAGATGCTAATTAATTTTATTAAAACTGAATTATCTCATTTACAGATTTTTGTAACATAATCCCTTCTACCCCTTGCTTATAGGTCACGTGGATTTCGGGAATAAATGAAGGCTCTATAATTGTCAATATTACTATTCTTGAGTGTACATTTTGAGGTCATTTGAATTAGTCTCAATTATCTTTTTGTGAATATATATAATAAATCAATATGTTGATCGTTTATGATATTATAGGTGAAATTTGCAGAGAAGTAAGAATGGAGTACACGAGGATTTTTTTTGATAACATCTTCTTTTACGTGTGGTGCTGCAGCCCATCAATGAACCTTAACCTCTTTTAATCTTTAAGTGTGAATCCTAAGGCAAACTGCAGGATGTGTGGAATTTTCCCACCCTTCATAATATGATTTCTGATATCTCAGGTGATGTTTTAGTTTGCTTTCCAGACAAATAAATTCCTTCACAACTTTAAAGCTGTTATCGCCGACTGTCCAGTTCTGTTCTGTTCTTGGATTGGTTCCCTTTTCTATCACCTTTGTTTTGTCTAGATTTATTTCCAGACCGATTCTTTTGACTTTAACCCTTGCGATCGTGATAATCCTTATCACTACGACTATGTCTGTTTCACTGATGATTTTAACTACTCTCTTGGAGTTGAGCTTGTAACTTTTTCTATCACAAATTTTATTGTTGCTCATCCATCGTCCACCGACTCTTCTACCGCTCTACAGTATCCGCTTTTTCTAACTTTTTTTCTCAGCGTACGTTGGTACTTCTTCCTAACTTCTTTAGCCGCGTTAAGCGATTTTCGGTAGGGGCAAAACTTATGGGTTCGCGTCACCGACATGACGTGTTGCCCCAGACTGGCGACACCAAATGTGTTATAAACGTGTTTTAAATTAAATTGTGTTTTAGATAATCATTGTTTTAATTGTTTAATTGTCGAATCAGTGTGCAATACAAGAGTGAGTACTCAATATACTAATATTTTTATGTAGAAAAATGAATAACAAAAACAAATCATTAATTTTCGAATATTTCCAATATTGGTATCAATATTTGCGTTGAAAAATTTGATATTATTTATTTTTCTAATATTTAATCTCTGCAATACATCTTGCAATGAATATTTCATAGTGAGAGAGAGTTTTGTTACTAACGTGGTAAAACAGATTTCTAATTGTTCGATAGTATTTTTGTCGCGGATTTTAAAATTAAAAATTCTATAAAATTTTATAATAAATTTAATATCTCAGACTTATTGTTTATTGGTTTAAATTGTCAGGAATAAAATTCATGTTTTGCAATTTTTTGCAAAATGATAATTTATAAACTTATATCATTGAATTTTACCATTAGAACTTTACAAATAAGTATTGTAATATAATTAGTTTTTATAAATGTCCATTTTCTATATTTGTTTAGATCCTCGATCCTACATGAAAAAAATATATTTTTAAATTATACAAGGTGACACAAAAAAAAGGAAACTTTTTAACAATCCAATAAAACCAAAAGTGATGAAAGAAAAACATTTTATTCATAGTAATTGAAACCTTAAAATTTGCCATTTAAGAAACATTAATGGAATTTATCATTTTTGAAAAATTACATTCTTTAGAAGCCTGTACGAATGCATTCTTGAAATCTGCTATTGAGATTCCTCATTGACTGCAACATCTCAGCTGGAATACTGTGAATTTCATCCTGAATTATCTGTTTTACCTCATCCAGAGTTCTTGGTCGAGTCGTGTACACTTTACTGTTGAGATAGTTCAACAAGAAAAAATCACAAACGGACAAATCTGGCGATCTAGGGGGCCAGGAACCGTTACCGAATCTTGAGGTCACACGGTTGCCGAACAATTCTCGCACAGGTTCCATTTAATGTCATGCAGTGTGCGATGTTGCTCCATCTTGTTGAAACCAAGTTTCTTGAACGCGTGGAAAATTTTTCATTTCAAGTGTAACCTAAGATTGTAACATCACCACGTAACAATGCGCATTAACAATTGCTGTGATCCCCTGTTCATTTTCAAAAAAATAAGGTCCAATGATTCCATGTAATGAAACAGCACACTATACTGTCACCTTACTAACGTAACCTGCGAGATGAAAATTGGCTTCATCTGACATCCACAACTTGCTTAGAAATGCATCGTCATTGTTTATATTTGTAATCATTTGTTGACAGAATTCTAATGGCAACTGGTAAACGTTTTCCTTCAGCTGTTGCACTATCTGCAGCTTGTATGGATGAAATTTCAAATCTAAATGAAGAATTCTGCGAACACTCTCCCGGGACAGGCGCAGCTGCTTGCTTACGAATTGACCGCCGTGTACTCCACAGAAAATCAATGTTCTGTGGAGTACCATCCTGTTGGTTTTTTCTTTAAGGCAGATCCAGTCTCTTCAAAGTTAGTATTCCAACTTTTTATCGCGTGTTTTGATGGGACGGCACCATGACGCATGACCTAAGTTGTAAAAACTATTACTGTTGTTGCCCGTTCCACTGATCCATGGTTACTAAAATGGCAAAGTGTTTTCTTGCTCAAGGTCACTATCCCGCAGTGCTGCCACCTGCTCATGGTTGCAAGGAGGTCAAAGCTTACTAAAGAGCTGTAGCTCCACCCTAAGAAAAATAAATACGGGAAGAATATCAGCTCTCTCTCTATATATGTATATTGAGTGTTTTGTTCTCCAGTACGTATTCCTTTTGAATTGTGGCATATTTTTTAACGAAACTGCGAGTTAGGAAAGCCCTCGTGGATGTTAATCCAAGTATATCCAGAAAGAATAATCATTTTTAGGGTTTTACATTTTGCATAATAGAACAGGCGTAACACCACGGGGCCAGTAATAGAGACTGAGAACAAGCAAACCGATAACGAGATTCATCACCATCAACAGCTGCGAATGCACCCCTTCCTTCCACCAGGAAAAAATTCAATTGACGCGCATATTCGTCGTTTCCCCTTCGCCCTTCTGCGTCTCTGTCTCACCCCCCAATGTCCCACACTCGACGGTGGTACAAAAGAGGTCCCCCGGAACGATTATCGTTAATCTGGCGAATTTTTAATCGACACGAGGTCCCGGAACAAAGCAACGTCAGCGAGGCAGCACGTGCTTGCATCCGGCCCCGCACATCTGTCCCAGGGGGCAGATGTGCACGCGACATACCGGTCCGGTGGGGTGAGGGGGCCCACTGCGCCCCCTAAGCCAATCGAATATAGCCCATTGTTCGTGGGTTGATTATCGAGTTGGATGGGAAATATTTTATTACTGTTGCGGCGTAACGGAGGGAGAGGAACAAACGGCGGTGGAGACTAACGGGTCCTTTAGTGGTGCGTTATCTTGTTCATTCTTTCTTTTTTTTATTTCGTTGTTACAAACTCCATATGGATTTCAGATTAAATTTGTTTGACATAAGAATGAATATTATATTTAACTAAGGTAGCCGATACCTGATGAAAATTCATTTTAAATAAATGAAGATCAAATATTTACATCTAAATTTCGGCTACATTTAAAACTTGTATTACACTTGTTTCAACATACAGTGCCTTTTTCAAATACGAATTATTTCAAACTAAGAGTAAGGAAAGGAGTTACGATCTAAACTGTCGACCGCCGACCTAATAAATGATGATAGTGGGGAAATCCATATTTTCAATGTCTTGATGCTCAACAGAAATTTAACAAAGGTGAACCAATCAAATCTACCTGGTCATTTATAAAAATACTCACATTTTTTTTTCTTTATTAATATCTAGAATCTCTGAGAAATTTATTTTTTTAGATTTATTTTCTTTATCTAAAAATATCTCTATCTTAGATAAAGATAAATTTTAGTTTAGATAATAGAAAAATATTGTTGTTAATGTCTATACGGCAGAATTAGAAAATAAAAAAAGATTTATTTTCATTATCAGGTATGACGGTCAATAATTCTTCATTTTTTAAAGAGATGGCGCTAGAAGGAATGATAGGTTCAGAGTCTAATCTATTATGTCATTTTGTTGCTACGATAGTACCTTTCAAAACGCTATTGACGTTTAAACCATTTCGAGTTAGCGTCATATTTTTCGTATGGTAGACATACCGAGTTTCGCGCCAAATAAAGAGCATCTGCAGCACATACTGCTTTTCTTGTTCAATCAAAGGAAAAACGCGAGTGAAAGCCATCGAATATTGTGGAAACTTACGATGACAATGTCCCAACGCGTGATGCTACTGGGCCTTGGTTTAGACGATCCAAAAGTGGTGATTTCGACTTGAAAGATAAAGAACACCCAGGTCACCCGAAAAAAAATGAAGATGTCGAACTGCAAGCATTGTTGAAAAAAGATGATATGCAAACTCAATAAAAATGGCAGAGGGATTAACTGTTGGTCGCCGAAACATTTGTGATCGTCTGTATGTCATGGGAAAGATCCAGAAGGCAAGAAAATCGGAAACAGCTAAACGACAGACGAAAAACGGTGTGTGAAGTTTTCATTTCTCGGCATGACGAGAAAAATGTTTTTGCATCGTATCGTGACTGGAGACGAAAAATGGATATATTTCAATGGCGGCGGCAAATATTTAACATACCTAAAGCATTTAGTCTATCTTCCCCCACTAAATTTCAAGTTCAAAGTCGAAAAGCACTTTTCGGCTTCGGCTGTGGTCAACGGTATAGTGACTAGTATTCTCAATGCCTTATGGTTTCTTTAAAAGCTGTATCCAGTCCCATATTAAAAATAAAATTTAATGTCTTTAAACAGCCTTTAATGTCTTCATTTTGACAAATTTTTGCGTACAACTTTCCCTATTTCTACCTTCTTTTTGAACTTGACTCAAATTCAACACGGGCGTGGGACGACCGTTAGTTTTTAATTCAACTTTCTCCTCCAAACTTAGTCATTATTAACTGTTTTAAATCAGACACCTTCATGTTTGCAATTAAAAGTTGATTATTTTTATTTAAAAAGTACTACTCAGTGTGTACACACGTAGTAAATCCCAAATCAAAACAACTATTCGCGAGGCGAACGAAATACGCGACGCGAGATATATAAAATGCTCAGTACCCATTTAAATTGCATTTAAAACGAATTACCGATACGCTTGGTCGCAGGGAATTTGCGTACAAATCGCATGTTTTAGAAAGCAGTTAAACCCTCGAATTCTGGTGATCAACAAAACATGTAACTCCAACGACCAGATAAGATGACTAGCATACGGTCGCTGGAGGTAAACGTCCGACCAACGATGTAAAAATTGTGGCGAGAGGATGGAATTTTTATCCGCATTATTTGGTGTGATGGGTCGACAGACGTTCTTCTACATTTGGAGATTTTAATTTTTAATAATATCTTAAAATGAGCTAAAGGAAATACACTGAACGGAAATAAAATATGATGTTTTGCTCTGAAAAATTGTTTACTGTAATAAATGAGGGAGGGGCGGCGCCCCAACGCCCTCCCTCACGGGCCGTCACTGGTAGTATCCTTAACTTTCGAGGAGATCAGGATTCGGAAATCCGGAACCGAATTAACGTCATTAAGTTTTCATGACCTACCCTTGACGGTAAAGGTGGCTCTGTACCGAGCTGTGATCTTGTATTTGCTTACTTAAGAATGTAAACTATGGGTACCCTACAGAAAACATCTGAAGGTTCTTGAAAGCATTCATCCACCTCGTCTGAAATAGATAATGGGGAGCAAATGGTACCATAAAAAATTATATAAGGAAGTTTTCAGTGGAAGTGTTTGTCTATGGAGGTTCTCGTAGGGAGAGGGCATCTACAGTGGGCGGGGCATTTGGCCAGGTTGGTCGACCATCGTCTAGAAAAGTGTATATTATATGATGAACTAACTTCAAGTGAACGTAGACAAGGAGGCCAGAAACTACATTACCAGGATATTATCCATGAAACCTTAAAGAATATTAATGCTAATCATCAATGGGAGGTGACTACCTCCCAATGGAGGCAACAGAACCCAACGGAGGCAACTAGTTTATTAGTATCAATGACCGAACCCTAGAAACAGATACATCTCGCTTCCTGGGCAGTTCGGTCCGAAGTATGGTCATGTTATATCATCTAGAATATGTCTCATCAGCCACAGAACAGCACATGCCCGTTAATCTTGGATGTTAAAAAAATAAAGTCGAATTTGAGTACTCGGCTGTATAATAAACGCACTTATTTATTTCATCAGTTGCTAAAAAATATTAAATCTTAGTTGGAACGTACTACCACATCCTCCATATTGTCCATAGCACTATCTGACATAGCACCGTCTGACATAGCACCTCCTAGACATAACACCGTCTGGTATTAATTTATTTTGTTTACTGCAAAACTCCTTATCAAATAAACCGTCACATGAGTATTTCGAAAGTGGAATCATCCAAAAATCTGCCTTTATTTTACATTTTAACAAAACGAGTACTTTTTATAGAACCCTATACAAAACTTAAAACAAATTTCAACATTTATTTGGCTCATTCTTTTGCCAGGTTCCTCCTTGAAGAGCAACTAATTTCTTATTTTGTCTATAGATAAAACAAAAAAAACATCTGCTGCTAAGTTCATTATTATAAAGTTTCATAGAATAATTAGGAAAAATAATAAAATACGACATAATAAAATACAGAAAACCCTGGCCATAATAATATTCCGTCATCTCCCGCATCGATTTGGCAAATGGATGTCGTCTAACCTCGTCGAGCAACACTCGAAAACAAACAAAAACATCAATCTGCTAATTAAACCTGATTCAGTAATCTACGTGCATCGTCTCAGATAACCATGGTGAGTTAAGATATCTTTAGAAAACTTATATTCATTAAGGTTTTTACCTTATGTGAATATTTCCTCACTATTTTCAGAACATCAAAGGGTTTCTCGGTTTTCTTGTTTTACTGTTGCTAACTGTGGCTGCACTGGCCAGACCCGAGGGTAACACAACGAAAGATCACTCTATGAAACGGACCAGAATTGTACAGAATCCGTTTGTACCATTTGCTATACCGATTGTTATCACCGAAGATGAAGATGTCGATAAACCGAACAATAACAGGCCATCCAAAAACTAGTTTTTTCTCCTGTTCTAATATAAAACATAATACAACTTTTTGTTGATATTATAGAGTGATATAAAAAAATATATTTCTTATATTCCTGTCTCACTTGTATATATTTCAGTTAGAATACATTCTTTATTTGATTAAATTTATTATTTATAGTTTCATAAAATAATGATAAATCAAATTATTTATAATACTATTAGATTTTATCAATTTAATAATTATCTTTGAGTTATTTTTGGAAATAAATTAATAGTCAATATTTTAAAATCATACACATTTTAACATCATTTGAATGCAACCCAACAAACATTATAAGAGCATAGTTATGATTGCTTAAAATCAAGAATAATGACAATTATATGTGAGTTAATTAATAATCTTTATAATGTTTTCATTATTACATATTTTTGTATATAAAAAATCTCGCCATTTCAGTGTACACATTAAACTTTAAGGTTATTAAATGATGGGATGTTGTTTTTTTGGAAGGAGATGGAAATGTTTATTACGATATAATTGGATTATATCGCTATTATGCAACCTAACATACAACATAGAAAACAAGATTAATTTAAAAATTTAAGATGTAATTGGTAGATTCTGTTTAGCCAATAATTGCTAAGCATTTATTTAAAATAAAAAATTAAATACGAAAGCATAAAAACATGCTTTGTGTATTGTCATTATGTAATCCAACATATCAACACTTAACCTCACGTCCGCATATTTCATATACAGATTAAAAATGACATTCCCTAAAATCTAGTGTCTAAAAAAACACCAAACCTAAGCTGTGTTATTTAATGTAAGTATGTGTATGAGATCACACATACTGGTTGTTAAGTTTAATGACATTTTCAGCTTTCCGACAACTGTTATGCAACCCAACAAACAATACAAATATCACTATTAAAATTTATTTGTAAATCCTGGAATTACAAATTTGCTAAAGCTTGATACATCAATAATGTTCCTGTCAAATTGTAAAACGACACAACATCGTTAGCAGGAACAAACAAAACTGTACCAGGAACAACCTGTCCGTTAGCATAGTCGGCTTGACCTGACACAATCAAAATAATGCTTGCGCTATTTCTTTCTGTCGTTTGATACGAGGATTCACTTTCAGGTACCTACAAATTCAATTTTACCTAGTAAAATGATTTGGGAAAGCTTATTTAAGAGTAATGATTACTTCAATTTGTACTAAGGAAAAATCAGGCACAGGGGGCTTAAAAATCAGGGAAAATGCATTTTCACGAACAGGAGAGAACAACTTTGATTCTGATTTTTCCCCTTTGTATATCAGCATATCACAAAGAGTATCTACATCAACAAATTTAGGTGTTAGTCCTGCTCGTACGACATTATCAGAACAAGCCATACACTCTACACAATCTATAAAGATTATATTATTTTTACATTATAATTTTATGTATTATTAGAATTTACCTCCAGATAAATATGCATGAGGCTCATTAGCACCCAAAAATATTGCCTCAGACTGATTCAGTTCAAGATAATTCAAAAAATACACCATTAAAATTCCATTATCATATGGAAATTGGGAATGTAATCTTTCTACTAAAGAAACAAGATGGGCATTTCTATGATATTCATCTAAAAGATTAATAACCTCTACTAAAAATGTGTATATATATATATATATATATATATATATATATATATATATATATATATATATATATATATATATATATATATATATATATCTGGCAAAAGTATACCATAACTTTGGAATCTCTTTAATAAGCTATTAATGGAAGATTGCATTTTATCCTTTGAACAAGTTAAAACAGCTCTAAATGCATTCTGAACCAATTGGGGCTCATCATTAAGTATCTCATTACCAATTATACATTGTAATTCGGGTATTTCTAAAATATAAAACACCATTGCTTCTAGCAAACACCTCAAAAATTATAAAAATACCTTTTATAAATGACTTAATTTCTAACAGAGGTTTGAATCCACACAATGCCTCAAATGGTGTTAGAGCAATGGCCATTTCAGGTTTGTGGTTTGGATCCTTATAAATATCCGGAAATTTTGAATGTAATTCAATTGCATGGTCCTAAAGAACAACTCCCTGTTTGAAGAACAAAATATAAAACTTTAAAACATACCTTAGAAGGATGGGCTTGGATAGATAATGCTTTGTCCACAGATAATACTTTAAACAAAAATGGTAGTTCATTAAACTGTTTTAATACAGCATCACCTAAATACTCTGGGTGATCTGATATAGCATCTGACAATTTCTGATTTGTTCCTTTTAAGACTGAAGGAGCGTTAACGTGTGTTCCCATCCACAATTCCGCGTAGGGTAAAGAGTCATTCACTTCAAAACCCTCATTGGCACTTTTCTGCAATTGAGCTACTTTACTGTTGGCTCCCTTTTTACCCCAATCATAGTTTTGAACTTTACAAACTAGCTCCATGTTTATAGTTAAAAGTTTATTAACTATATATAATGTGGTATATAATTCATTAATTTATAAGTTTTCTCCAAGAAATTACCCCATTCTGTAACCTCAAACTATCAAATATGACCCATTTGACATTGACCTACTCTTCTTTTTTTTCGTTCCAGCTGTTAGCCTTCCTTTGTAAAACTACAAAAAAAATGTACATAACCTTCAATTCGATGAGTTAGTTGGAGAAAATCCATTGAAGCGGATTTTGATTGGTTTAAAGATACTTGATTTTTGTTAAACTTTTATACAATAATGACACTTAATTTAAAAATATTTACTTTAAACTGCTGGTAGGTAAAGCGTGACATATTTGCTTTGGTATAAAATATGTAAAAGGTATATTTGCAGGGGCCTAGCGGTTGTTTCGAAAAACCGAAAATGCAGAATATCAGCTATAGCTGAAATATTAGCTAAAAACCAGTTTGACGTTGTCTGTTTGCAAGAAGTATGGACTGATTCGGATTACCGTCTGATCAGAGAAAAGTCCTCAGATGTGTTACCATATTCTCACTACTTTTACAGGTACGGTAATGATATAAATGAAGTGTATAAGCATAAGATTTTTTCGAAAAAACTAACGTGATATAACATTAATTTTAAATATAAATAGCACATTTCTGTAAAGGAAACATTTTATACAGGATGTCCCAAAATTTCCAGTAAAGAAATTAAATCTGGTAAAGGAGTACAGCTTTGAACGCTCTTTAAAACTAACTTATTAAAAAAGGGAGTGTGTGAAAACTTATAGAACACCCAGCTTCAATATTATCTTATTAAACAATTCACAGTTGATGTGCTAGTATTTTTTTGAGAAAAGCTTTTTTCATATATAGCAATGGCCAAAAATATTGGGGACCCTATATGTAGTTTTGGGTTAAATAAAATAAGTATTATTTTAAAAATACAATTTTTTAAATTCAGTATATGGTTGATTTTCTCCTGGCAGTTTTAACTTCTCTTTAGATTTTTTTATTAATCCCCAGATTATATTTTTTTAAAAAAGATCCAGAGATTATGTAGGACATTCTAAAATATTTATCCTATTTTCTTTAAACATCTCATAGTTTGAAGATACCTGTGACTGGCGATAACATGCTCAAAAATTTTGGCCATGGCTGTACCTGTTTTGTTCCACGTTAGAAAGTCTCATTATTTATTTGATATTGTTACTAGTGGGGTGACAGGGTCAGGAATATGTATTATGTCAAAACATCAAATAGAAGAAACATTTTTTCATCAGTGGTGTGTAAATGGTTATATACATAAATTACATCATGGCGATTGGTGGGCTGGTAAAGGAGTTGGGCTTTGTCGCCTTAAAGTTATGAATGAAACGGATGCCTATTACGTCAATGTTTATTCAGCTCATGTAATATTTACATTTTTTTCTTTGTTGACAATAAATTCGAGTAATTGTTTAATTTTTAGCTTCACGCAGAGTACAATCGTGCCTCTGACGATTACCAAGCACACCGTGTTTTACAAGCTTATGACACAGCTCAATTTATTTTGCTCACTTCTAGTTCAGCCGACTTGATTGTTTTAGCAGGAGATTTAAATACTGAACCTGGAGATCTAGCTTATAGGTATATTCAATCATTCTTAGTAGGTCCTGAATTTAATTCTCGTCATTTTTTGTCTACCTTTGACATTTATTTAAAAAAAAAATAATACAAACTTAATGTTCATCGTAATCTCCATGACTTCTATACACTTTCGCCACCTCTTCAGGCAACTGTCATACAGTGGGGCTGATGTCCCATCCAACGGGACAAAATTCATTGACCATAGTTTCTGATAGGAAACGTTGAATAATAACATACCCCTTACGATGGATTGTAAATTAACACTTTAAGAAAAGAAACATCGAAGCTAATTAGACAAACTAAATATGAAAACAATCAACTTAATGAAATAGAAAAAGATTTCCAAAAAAATAACACCCGAAATTTTTACAAAACATTTAAAACTAAATTAATAGGCTATCACCCCAAAGTCTTTGCTTCCGAAAGACGGACAATTAGCTCTAAATAACCAAGACAATTGCAAAAAACTTGCCAAATATCTTGAACACCTACTAAACTGTCCTGAGCCCTTAAACAGATTACCAACACTAAACTCTGAACAAACAAACCGGGATTTATTACCACTGAATGAAGATGAAATAATTAGGCAAATCAAAGGACTTAAAAATAACAAAGCTTTTGGTGAAGATGGAATCGCTGTTGAATTTTTAAAATCCCCTGGTCCAGGTATAATCAAGGACATAACCAAAATTCTACAAGTTTGGCGAACCGAACGAGAATTCCGGAAGATTGAAAAGATGCTCAATCCATCCACTACATACACCTACAAGAAAGGAGATAGAAGGAAGGGACATAAACAACTACAGAGGGATATCTCTTCTCCCAGTTTGTTACAAAATTCTATCTCAATGTCTATTAGACAGAGTACAGGGACAGTTAGAACCAAAGTTGATGAATATCAAGCAGGTTTTCGACCGGGCAGATCGTGCCCGGAGGAGATCCTGAATCTAAAGTTGATCCTAAGACATCAAAACCTGTACAATAAAAATCTCATCTGTACATTTGTGGATTTCAAAAAATCATATGATTCTATTGACCGCCGAATCTTTATTCCAAATCTTGAAAGAACAAAGTATAGATCTGAAAACACTGGCAATTATGAAAGCAACAGTAACTAACACAAGGTCAAAAGTAAAATTCATGGGTGACATCTCAGAGCTCTTCAAAATTAAAACTGGAGTGAGACAACAGGATGGACTCTCGCCACTCTTATTTAACTGTGTTCTAGAAAAAGTAATACAGGAGTGGCGTGTAAAAATATCGGCCCTGAATATTGACTAGCCCATTAAATTGGGGAGAATCAACATTAAAATAAATTGATCTAGCAATTTTAGATCAAGATATATTAACGGCACAAAAACAGATTGGAATCCTAAAAGGAACAGCAGAAAAGGTAGGACTGAAAATTTCCTTTGAAAACCCACACAGTACATGACCTTCAACACAACACCATTTCTAAAAACAAAATATGTAACATCAGACGAGTCTCCCAATTTAAATATTTGGGTGAAATAATCATGAAAAACGGGTTAGAAAAAGCGGCCAATAAGGGTAGATGTCAAAAAATGGAAACAACATTGAGACTTACACAAAATATTTACACCAAAAAATGCATATTTACAAACACAAAACTGAGACATTACAACACAGTTATTAAGCCAGAATTGAATAGAAAGAAAAACATTGAGGAGATTGAAAAAAAAGAAAGGAAAATCGTAAGAAAAATCTTAGGCTCCTAACAAATAAATGGCGCAACATACTGACTTACAATACACAGCTATGCATAGCGATTAGAGAATAAGAAGACTTAAGTTTTACGGACACATAAAACGGACGAATCCGAGTAGGCTAACTATACAAATAGTTGAATTTTATGAAAATAGGAGTAGAGGTAAAATAGAAACAATTAAATGGATTGCTGCAATTAAAGAGGACCTAAGATCAGCAAATATCACACAAAGTACAAATTACAGGATAGAAACTGTTTCAGACACAAGGTTGACGTTTCGGAGGTTAGCCAGAGAGAAAAATGTAGGGAGACCGGAACAAATTGGTCGGAAGAAAGGAAACAGCTCATAGTGAAAGAATGAAATCAGTATGGGCAATGTTTCCAGATCGCGTTATTCTCAAATGTTGACTTGTCGCTAGAATGGCTCGAACCACCGTGACATCCTCACTTACTAACCAAAGCAAGTTTTACACATCCCGAATCAACTAAATGGTCCAATACAGGTTGGTGCATAATGCTGAGTCGTTGCGCGGTCCTTTAGATACTGAAAATCACTCACGGCACGTGTTTCCAATACTCCAAAAAATCACGTGATGAATATTACGTTTTCTCTCTTTGAATGATTTTATAAGATGGCTAAAGAGTATGACTTGTCCAATTTTAAAGCGGTTATAAGAATATCTGATTAATTTTCAGCCTATAAATAGTGCCAAAGCACCTTCCAGGTGGTATGGTTTTTCACTTGTTGATTGAATTATAATTTTAAGAATTAAGTCACAGAACACGATGAACATGAGCTTCTGCAGTTGATGAAACGCAGCGGCCGAGAATTAAGTTGAGGACCTTCTAATTTCAATATATTTATACGTTTTTATGTTATTTAGGGTTATTTTAAGTATGCCCGGTTTGACAGATGCGTATATGCAAGTCGGAAACTTGTCTCAAGACATGTATGCGACATGTGAAAGCTACAAAAACAGTTACACGTCATCTTCGTTAATTAAAAATAAAATATTAGGAAAAAGAATCGATTATGTTATGTATCATCCAGGCTCAAATGTTAGCGTTGAATTAAAGAATTATTCGTTACCCTTGCCGGTGAGGGTTCCTCAGCAAACTTACAGTTACTCCGATCATGAAGCGATACTTGTAGAGTTGGCTGTAAGTAAAGATGTGAAATGTAGCAGAACAGCCCCTGATGACACCATAAAAACAGCAGTGCTTGAAGAATGTATAATGTTATGCAAGGAAGCCTTAAAAAGTATTACTAGAACTAAGATACTCTATTGGTGTGGAGTCATATTACTATTTCCCTTGCTCATAGTGACTATAGTGATGCCTGCTGTCATTGAAACACGTTTTTTTGACAGTTACCCGGCACTCTTCAACGTTTTAAGAGTCATTTTGACAGCTTTGATGCTATTTTGTTTTTTAATGGCAACTTTATGGAGCAAAATAGAGATGCACGGAATAAAATCGGGAAAAGTTGCTATGGAGGTGTCTCTCAACAAAATTCAGCAAACGGAAAACTCATCATAGTATTATATGAAATGTTTGTTATATTATATAATTTTATTTGTTTTTATGTATCCTGTTTACGCAAAATGTGAATCTGAATGGTTTAAAATATGTTTGAAGACCAAAATGACGATTTACTCTATAGTGTGACAAAATAGTGTCAAAGATAATATTACTTTAAAATATCACTTAAACACTTATTGATGCATATAAAATTAAAAATCTGTTCTTATGTGAGATTTTTTACCGATTCATATTTTGTTTATGTTAAGAATTAAGTCACACAATATTAATCTTTGAGTAAGGTGTATTTACCACATTTTTCTTTAATGTATGTATCTCTTAGTTTGACCATGTGAAAGTTGTCGAAAGCTGAATAAATTTGCGACCACATTAACTTCTTGTGCCAAACAAGAACTGTTTGTTATCCGATGTACTTCATAGCTCATATTTTTATGTAATATCAAGAATGTCATAAGCAAAATTCTGTGATAAAAATAACATTTATATTTCAATATGAAAAAAAGGGCCCCTAATATTACTATACTGTATTTTTAAAATAAATATTCTTATATTTATCCTTGTATTTTTACTTTATGACCTTTAACTTTTTTGATTTAATGTTAAATTTAATTTTTTTTTCATTAAAAATGTTAAGCGGTTACAATATCCAGATCTTTGTACAACTGATTCAGTTCGAAGTTAAACCTGATTCTCCAATTTCTGTTGTAATTCACTGCACCAAAAATTCTTCCGAGAGCTCTTCTTTGAAATACGGTAAGCATTTCTTCTGTTTTCTTTGAGAGTCCACGTCTGACAGCCATAAGGGACTACTGACCTAATGAGTGATTTATGCATCCCTTTAATGGACATTTAAACCTTAGGACAGACTGCATGGAGTAAATCGTTTTGTTACTCTTGATAATGCGATTTTTGATATTTCATATGACGTATTAAAGGAATTGGATCCCAATATAGGGATGGGGGAATTTTTGGATAGTTAAGAAACGCAAACATTTGGTGACAGTTGTCGACATAATAAAAAAAATAAATACAAATGTTTATTTTCACTTATTTGCACTTAAATATTAATACCACCATAGTATCTAACAACTATCTTAATGAAGTAAGCCCTACTGCATTACCTATTAACTTTTAATTCAATTACCACCATATTAAATAGTGTGTCCGGTTTTTTGGCTTCATTCATCCGCCCGCCAAAACGAAGTTTACTTGGCCATATTTCATTGGTTGAAGCAGACGTGCGGCGTTGTCATATATTTTTAACCCATTACCAAAAACATCTATTTTTTAAATCTAACGAACGACTATATATTATATGCGTTTTTCTTTTTAAAAGATAAGTTTAATAGCGTTGTTTTATACTAATTTCCTATAAATTAAACGTGCTTAAATATATATAAAGCTACGAAATAAGGCAACGTGAAAATCCTGAGCTTTAAACGTCAGTCTCTGTCAGTTTTTCAGCTGGGGTTTCTGGAGTTTTTCAGAAAATACCGAATAATTTCCAGCGAAAACAATTAAATTAGTTGAATGTAAGTACATTATTTTCATATGTCGAATATTTTTCTTTTTTGGAATTAACATTGTTTTAAGGTTATGTTTGCATTGTGCAAATTTTCCAAAACCCTAATTACATAGTTATAAACGTGTAATGCTTATAAAATCAGTAAATTTTATCATATACACCAAAAGGTATTTTCTAGTCACATCTCAGCTATTATTGACATTATATATTATTGAAACCTCACAAATATAATTCAGAACAGTCATTAACAAATTATATGAATTTTTATTAAAATCGTTTTATTTTTTTTATTATTTTAAAAATCATGTTTCTATTACAACACTTTTAGGAATTTCAGAGTGATTCGACTGAACAGCCAATAATGAAAATATCAATATTAAGTGTACTTTTAATAGTTTATTATATTGGCGGAGCATATACTGATGATTCAGATGTAAGTATTTTCATTTTCCCTTTAAACATTCAATTTCACTTTTAATATTACCTCATTAGGATGGTGTTACAATAGAAACAGAAGATGACAGTTCAGAAATTGAATATAAGAGCCCACAAACATTAGATGAGTCGGCAGTTTATTTTTCTGAACATTTTGATGATCCAGCTAAATTTGACCAAATATGGATACGTTCTGAAGCCAAGAAAGATGGTTTGGAAGATGAAATAGCTAAATATGACGGTGTATGGTCTTTGGAGCCTGCAATCAAAGATGCCCTGAAGGGTGATCTTGGTCTTGCCTTGAAATCTAAGGCCAAACATGCTGCAATCGCTGCCCCACTTTTAAGACCCTTTGTATTTGATACAAAACCATTAATTGTTCAGTACGAGGTATTGCTTCAAGATGGTCAAGAGTGTGGAGGAGCTTATTTGAAGTTGTTGAGTAGAGGAACTGATGGCAACTTGAAGAATTTCCATGATAAGAGTCCATATAGCATTATGTTTGGACCAGATAAATGTGGCAATGATCATAAACTACATTTTATTTTCCGTCACAAGAATCCCAAGAATGGTTCTGTTGAAGAAAAGCACTGTCAGAAACCAAAGGAGAGGTAGGCATTCATTTTATTCAGCAGTACGATTTTCTGGACAATGTTATGTGGTTTTAGGTTAGAAGAAATTTTTGCTGATAAGCTTCCTCACCTGTATACATTGCTGCTGAATCCAGATAATACATTTGAAGTTAAAGTTGATAGAAAACGTATCAATTGGGGTAATTTGTTGGAGGATTTTATCCCACCAGTCAATCCCCCTGCTGAAATTGAAGATCCCACTGACAAAAAACCAGAAGATTGGGATGAGAGAGAAAAAATTCCAGATCCCACTGCAGTGAAACCAGATGATTGGAATGAAGACGCGCCGGCGCAGATTGTCGACGAATCAGCTGTGATGCCTTCTGGGTAAATTTCTTTTTATTTATTATTTTCTTTACTATTATTACTTGACTATTATTAGAACTACACTCAGTGTCAAAATGTTTCACACCATAGAAATATAAAAAAATTCGATATATTTAAGTTTTATTATTCTAAATTAGTGTTTTTTTATTTGTTAAAAGATAAAATATTGGAAAATGGAGAATGCTTAATTGACATTGAACGGAATATCAAACAATTTTTAGTCAAAATTATTTTTTTTTGGAGTTTAAATGTTCGACACACTTGTTTATATTTAAGATTTCTTAAACTTCTAAAGGTTTTATCACATTTTTCATTTTAGTTCAGTTGTTTATCAGTTTAGATAGTTAATTGACTTAAGTTAGAGATGCGTCAACGCATTGAGTTATTTAGCGACTGAACCTACAGCTTATGCAGAGTTCCGGACCGTGGTCATCGGTTACCGATAACCTCGTTCAACCAAGAAGAAGTTCCTCCCTGCCTTAGGACCAAGACAGGATCAACCCTTGGTTTTGTGCTTAATCATAAATCTGAAGAAGCTTACCAACTGGCGAATGACCAATGTAGAATATCTCTCAGAAGGCATCTGGCCTTATCCAGCCTCAAGCTGGCAGGACTGAGGGGTAATTTCTTGTCAATATTTTACATAGTACACAAACATTGTGTACGTTATTAAATTAAGTCACAAATATCCAGGTTGAGTACGGGAATCGAACTCGCTACCACGTCAACTATAGGCCGACACGCCACCTCCTTAGACTCCGCGGTTAATGCGGCTTCAATTTTAAAATTTTTGATTCATTATGTAACATGTATGTATACGAGGTGTGGCTATTAAATAACGGGACTGACGCTGCCACAGAAGAAGTACGTATGCGCTAAACGCCGACGACCAACAGCTGTTTAGCGTGAAGCCTTCTCTTTCGAATGAACAACTTTCGAACGAAAACAAATCCGTTTAACCGCAGTCTTCGTTCGCATTAGTTGTTTTTTTTTTGACGTTTTCAAGACGGCCAAGAAGACGTTGAAGAGAATCCACGCCTGGGTCGCTCTGCCACGTCAAAAACGGATGACAATATCGGAGAAATCTATAATCTGGTTCGATCTGACCATCGGTTAAGTATTGGTGCGATTGCTGAAACTGTAGGAATTCACAAAAAATGCGTACGGCAAATTTTACATAACAATTTTAACATGCAAACAGTGTGTGCCAAAATGGTGCCTAAAAGTCTCACGTTTGAACAACAATAAGCCCGCAAAAATGTTTGTATTGACACTTTGAATGCCATTGAAAATGACCCAGATTTATTGGAAAGGATAATAACCTGTGACGAATCGTGGTTTTTCACTTATGATCCTGAAACGAAGCGCCAATATAAGCATTGGAAGAGCACAAATTGACCGAGAACCAAAAAATCTCAAATGAGCAAATCAAAATTCAAAGCAATGTTGATTTTTTTTTTCGATATTCATCGGATTGTGTACGTTCACTGGGTTCCTGAAGGTCAAACTATTAATCAGCATTACTACCTTCACGTTCTTGCTGAACTCCGTGAAAGAATAAGGAAAACTACCCGAACTGTGGAATGACAAGTCATAGATTTTCCACCAAGATAATCCGCTGGCTCATTCCATATTGTCTGTCAAGAGGTTTCTAGCTATGTACAGCATCCCAGTGTTAGAGCGTCCGCTATCTGTTTTCTAAGGTGACATCTGCATTAAAAGGAACAAGATTTCCGGAACAAGAGTCCGTTGAAGCTGTGAAAGAGAAAGCGGCACGTATTCTGAAGGAGCTGACAGAAAAAGACTTTTAGTACTTTTTCAAACAATGGAAGACTCACATGGAGCGTTGTAGGGATAGAGGAGGGGTGTATATTGAAGGTGATAATAAGTAAATATCTATGAAATCAAGATAATTTTTTTTACGGCGTCAGTCTCGTTATTTAATAGTCATACCTCTTATATTGTAAGAAAAACAAATGACTTTTGCTGAAAAAATCATGACATGTGGAAGAAAGGAAATAATTTTTGCTAACGAAATTTCCTTCTTGAGAAAAGTCTTTAGTTCAACTTAAGATGAGTAAAAATTCATATTACTGTAGTTTTCATGTTGATATAATATTTTGAGAGATATATTGAAATAATTCTGCAAGTGTGTTTAACATTTTGACAGAGAGTTCTATTACTTATTTTGTCCCTTACTTTGAAAGCGATAGAGTTTCACGAATTTTATTTAGCCAAGAAAAAAATCCGTTATTTTCTTTTTACATTGGACAACCTGTGTTGCAAGATGCTTCATTAATAGGCTGCAAATAAGTAATTTGATGTTTGTGGTTAAAAAATGAAACATTTTCCTTAGATGGTTGGAAAACGAACCAACCCATCTACCGGATCCCACTGCCCAGAAACCCGCCGACTGGGACACCGATATGGACGGTGAATGGGAACCACCTCTGATCGAAAATCCAATATGCGCCGACGCACCGGGTTGCGGAACTTGGGAACCGCCCCTTATCAATAACCCCGCCTTCAAGGGTAAGTGGCGCCCTCCGCTGATCGACAACCTCAACTACAAAGGCAAGTGGCGTCCCCGCAAAATCCCCAATCCTGATTTTTTCGAAGATAAACAACCCTTCAAGATGCAACCAGTGGTAAGTGTAGAAATATTTCGACGTTGTGCAATTTTTAAATTATAGTTAAGTGTTTTCTTTTTTTTTTTCTTCTTTTTTCGTCTATTCCATTCAGGTATAAAAAAAACAGGGTTGCTGAGGATTCGGCGTGTGAGAAGACCTATTCTATTCAGTGGAATAGGTCTTCCTCCGGACTTCACCTCTTCAGCAACTATCTTTTCATTCACTTCAAAATTCTCTTACTAAGGAAACATTTACCATCACTGTTTTTCCCCTTAAACAAAGCACCTAATACATTTATTTTCCAATCCCCTATTTATGTTTACCAATTTAATATACAGTAGAACCTCTGTATTCGTGGTTTAGTACAAAAGTCCATAAATTTCCCGTAGTCGTCATTCAGAATGGCGTATTTTACGAAAGGATTTAACTCTGAAGGCATATAATGTTCAAATAACACAGGAACTAAAGCCACTGGATCATTCAGAACGTCGTGTATGTGTCAATTTGATCAAAAAACCCACGGATCACTTTTCTCAAAAAATCATCTTTTAAAATGAAGCACATTTTGAAATTAGTGGCTATATTAATAAACAAAATTGGCGCATTTGGGGTGAAAATCCACATTGATTTGTGAGAAACCTTTACATCCTAAACAAGACACTGTTTGGTGTGCATTCTGCTCAGGAGGTGGAATTGGGCCGTACTTCTTTCAGAATGCTGGTGGTGAAGCTGTAACTGTGAATAATGAACAGGAGATGGCGCTACACCTCATTCTGCTAATGAAACAATTGTCTTACCGACAGAAACATGTCCTGAAGGAGTTATTGCAAGAAACAGTGATGTTAATTGGCCACCAAGAGCATGTGATTTGACACTGTTGGACTAATTTCTTTGGGGTTATGTGAAAAGCTAGGTCTATAAGAACAATCCATAATCGATTCTAGAACTAAAGGACGAAATTATTCCAATCATTGGTGAGATAGAGCCTCGGTTATGCCAAAATATCATCCAAAAGATTGGACCTCTGTGGAGCGAGATGCAAGAGGTGGTCATTTGGCAGATATTGTTTTTCGTGTCATTCACTATGCTTCAATTATCAATAAAAAGTTTTTTAAAACCAACGCAAATTCTTTGTTTTATTCAAGAATTAAAAAATCGCTTAATTTGGAAGACCCTTTAAGAACGCGGGATTACTGGAGACATGGAGAAAGGTTCATCAAACAGGACGACACATACTTTATTGATTAAATGCAGTTGGTAATGATAAATAAAACTTTTCTCAAAAAAATTAGACCAACTTTTTCGTCAACCAAATTCTAGCGCTATTTGATTTGGAAGTCTCATAGTTTTTTAAATAGTCTTGGGTAATCTAAATACTTACAGAAATTTCTATTCTTCTGCAGCACGCAATTGGATTTGAATTGTGGTCAATGTCGAAGGATATTCTTTTCGACAACATTATTGTTACGGATAATTATGTAGAAGCAGAGCAATGGGCCAGCGCGACTTTCGACAAGAAGCGACAGAAAATTGCCAGAGATTCGGTAAGTATTTTTGTTTAAATTTCATCTTAAAATTTATATGCAGTGGCAATTAAAAGTAACCACCTATTTCATGCCACTATACACTATTTTCCATGGTTTTAAACATTTTTTTTTATCATGATAATACAGGCAACACTTTGGGGTCGAATATTAAAGTCGATCAATTACAATATTGGCGGCTGGGCAGCCTATTTTATCTATTGCTCCATTCCAATCTACTTCTACATTCGATATCTTTACAAATGTTTCAAAGAGGTAACACTTTGTACTGCCAAATTAAAAAAGCACCAGTACAATCCCACTCTGCAACCTGCAAAATGTAGTAGTAAGAATATCTATGTTTTTGTTGTTCTTTTTCAGGATAGTGTAGTACAAAAGCTAGCTAACTTGACCAATGATTATCCTCTCCTATGGGTTGTATATATTGTCGTTTTAAGTATCCCAGTAGTATTTATTTTATATTTGTGCTGTAGGCCATCTACTAGTCAAACTCAGGTAATTTATTTAATTCCTTTCTTACCCTCGCACCAATCTCAATCATAAACTCAACAGGAACAGGCCGAGCAAGAAAAAGAAGCTGAAAAAAAGAAGACTGATGACCCGACTGAAGATGTAGAAGAAAAAGAGGAAAACAAGGAGAAAATTACAGAGGTTAGTGAGGAAAAAGAGGAAGATGATGATGATGAAGATGCAGAGAAGAATTCAAACCCCGATACTGACGACGAACCTGTCGATAATGATGTAAATATTTATTTACTCTTTGTAGAAATTGTATTTGCATTGGTTGTATATTTCAGGAACAGGCAGGTGCTGCAGGTGAGGGTACCAGAAAGAGAAGAGTAAGAAAAGATTGAATCTAATTTTATATTTTTTTTTTACCATCTAGGCTATTTTTGACTTTAACTAGTTAGTTTAGGGTATTATATATTATGAAAATATATATAATATCATCAGAGGGGAAAGGTACAAATTCGTGATGGGTATTATTAAGATAGGTTGCATTTTGAGAATAATCTATTTTTTTTTTTCATAAATTAGTAGAATATTTGTAATAGAAAATATTACTTACCTTTACCCTCTAGGTATATATTATATATACTCGCTAATAGCAAATTCGAATTATTTTCTATTCAGGCATATTTAGTAAATAGGGAATGTTGCCATTCTTATGGTAAATTCTCATCTATGGTACAACAATGAGATGCAAAATTATATATTGTAATCAAATGTGATTATGCAAATTTTCGTTGTAAATATATCAATACCAATAATTTATATATGTATTGTGTGTTCACTCCAGCTGTATTGTTTTTGTTATTCATTAAACACTGGTATATATTCTGTGTTTTCTTTTGAATTTGAATTGTATTAAAACTATTTAAATATAATCTAATACTCAATTCTTCTTAAAAAAAAATAGCTTTATGTTGGCACGGAAAAGAGAAGAATTTTGTATATTTAACCAACAACCTCTTTCGTCAAATTTTTAAATGGATTTTTGAACGAATATGTTAAACGCGATTATGAAAATTTTCGTGGTAAAATATTTTTCAGATTTTTTTGGTATGGTGAGGAAATCTTCAAAATACACCCCAAGAGCTTATACATTAATCTCCGTGTACTACCGGATTTTTACCGGTGAAGATTCCAATGTTAAATTGAATTAAGCGTCAAAAGTAATCAAATAATACCTCATTTTTCTTTAAAAAAGCTAATACGTCTATGCCTGTATAGACAGAAGAAGACGTTGGTATATCTAACCAACAATCTTGTTTAGCTGTCAAATTTTCTGTTTCCCTTTAATTAATGTAAATATATAACAAATCCAACATAATTAAAGAGCAAATAAAAGTACGTCTTATCTTCGGCTAAATCAATGTCGTTTATTTAAATGGATTTTTGAACTTACAATATGTCAAATATAAAGGCACAGACAGTACGAAAAAAAGTCCAGGTAAGTTTTATGTTTTCTTTGATACCTCGTATTAATGGACTATAAGGTGTCTATGGTGATATGTGAGCCTGAAGAACGAAAACACCGTGCTGGGGTGAATGCACTTCAGTTCGATCCCCAATTGGATCGTTTATATTCATCTGGGCGGGATTCAATAGTTAGAGTGCACGAACATGAAAGGTTTTTGCATGGAATGGAGCATCATACTGACTGGGTCAACGATATTGTTTTGTGCTGCGGTGGTCGGCACTGTAAGTAAATCAAGCTGAAAATACTGTATGTGAATTTTATTTAGAAGGTGTGATTTTTTTAGTAATATCAGCCAGTTCAGACACAACGGTGAAAGTCTGGAATGCCTACAAAGGTTTTTGTATGTCGACTTTGAGAACGCATAAAGATTATGTAAAAACCCTAGCATATGCCAAAGATAAAGAACAGGTAGCCTCTGCTGGTTTTGATAAGTCAATATATCTATGGGATATTAATACTTTAACAGCTTTAACTGCGAGTAACAACACAGTAACCAGTAAGGAGTGATAATTGTTGTTAGATCTAGGCTTCAATTGTATTTTCTGTTTCCAGCTTCAAGTCTAATAGGTAGTAAAGAATCAATATATAGCTTAGCTATGAATCCACCTGGTAGTGTTATTGTTAGTGGTTCTACTGAAAAGGCTTTGAGGCTTTGGGATCCCAGGACATGTGTTAAGCAGTGTAAACTTAAAGGTAAGTCAAATAATATATATTTATGGAAACGCAAATATTTTTATGTTGAAATAGCGTTCAAGTAGGTTAATTAATCTTATATATGAGGGCCGTTTAAAAAGTTCTATAACTAGTTCTTTTCTTTTTCTTTTTATACATACCCTGGGGATTAAAACCCAGAACACAAAGTACTTTATAACACCTCAAATTACATTTTTGTCCATTTATCAGAAACTGCCAGAACTGCGGTCAGCATGCGGTTTAACGAATCATATTTGACAAATATCATATGTCATTAGACTGAGATCTTTTCCACTTACCCTCGTAATAACAGTTGCGTTCAACTTCCGAATCTTAAAAAATACCCAAATAATATTTCTGTGACATTCTGGTTAATTGCTCGAATTTCAGCGTAAACCTAGTGACATTTTACACAATTTTGCTGTTCCAGGCCATACAGGAACTGTTAAAGCTTTAGTTGTTTCAAAAGATGGAACTCAATGCATTTCTGGTAGTAGTGATGGATCTATTAAAGTTTGGAATATTGGACAGCAAAGGTAGAGACACAGAAACTGTATGAAAAAGACTTTTTTGAATGTGTAAATTTTTAGGTGTAGTCAGACCATTTTGGTTCACGCTGATTCCGTTTGGGCTCTATTGGTGACTGATAATTTTACTCATGTTATTTCTGGTGGGAGAGACAAGAAAGTAAACAGAGACTTACATACATTGTCTTGATACTTGGTACATCAGATTTTTTTCAGGTCATTATGACAGAACTTAAAAATCCACTCAATAATGTACTTGTTTGTACTGAAGATGCGCCAATTTTGAAGATGTGTTTCACTGGTGATCAGCAAGGAATTTGGGTATGCTATTTCTAATTAATTTTTATTAAATTCGAAAAATATTTGGTGCGCTTTATGTTGACGAAACATCCAAGGTTATTTATTTTTTCTCCTTTATTTGGGTTTTTCGCCACTGTAACCAAATAAAGGAGAAAAAATATATGAACACGCCACAATCATTCAGACATTATCCAAGGTTATTATTATTATTCAGCGCTACAAGCCTTGTAAGTCCTTGGCTTTTGATATCCTAATATTGCTAAGTGATACCCTTTCAGGTATCGTCCGCTACCGACTTCGCTTTCTATGCTATACGTATAGACTAAAATTCTCTGTTAAAATATGGTTTACAAGGTGCCGCGCCAGACAATTTTTTTTTTTCAATTTTTATTCTAAAAACGGTATAATTTACAATTATTTTTTAAAAAATTGTAAGAACATATTTACTCAATATATCCTCCCCTTGCTTGAATGACCACCTCCATTCTCGGTCTGAAGCTCTCGCAGACTCGTTTTAAAGTGTCATGGGCCATATCGGTGAATGCCGCTTCAATAGCGGTTCTCAATGATGCTTGGATGTCTGAACTTGTTGGTGACTCTTTCAACCACGCTTCATACATAGAAGTTCAGATGATTTAAATCTAGGCTGTTGGGAGGCCGGAGGCCACAATTCTTTAGACCAAAACAGGTCGACGTTGTTCAACAACCAATTTTGAACCAAATGACTTGTGTGGGCGGGTGCATCATCTTGTTGGAAAACATATGGTTTTCCAGAAAACACAGTTTCAATCCACGGCATCACTACATTTGTCAGAACATGTAAATAATGAAATGCGGTGGTATCACTTCACCCTTATTGGACCCAACATTTAGCACGTGAACATTCGCCGGAAATTTTATTCTGGAAACAATGGGAAAATCTTTAGGGTCATATGCAAGGCAGCTATCATTCATTCGATTGATTTTCGCATACACATTTTTTCGTCAGAAAAAAACCCTGAGGCGTCTGGCAGCATTGTTTCTTAAGGAACATAAAAGCAAGTTGCATCATTCAACTCGTCTTGTCCTGGCAGCTTCGGAAAGGATCTGTCTCACTTTAATTGTGGAAGACTTGTAACGGAGGTCCTCCTCGACGATTCGATATATAGTTTTTTCACTCACACCGATAACCGATGACAATTGTCGGATCGACTGTCCTGGATCCTCAATCAGCTCCTTCGAGTGAGTTTTTCTTGTCGGTGTTGCAAAACCTTCGTTGGACTTATCCGACTCATTATACTTCGCGACGACATCATACACAATGGATCTCGGATACCCGAAGAATCGAATGATTTCTGTCACAGAGCATCCAGCGCGAATACTTTCAATAATCGCGACTCTTTGGTTATTCTCCGCACTTGGTGACCGCATTGCGACTTTGAGGTTACGACTATTTAGTACATGCGCCGAGCCGACTATTTAGTACATGCATTAGGACGCCAATTGCGACCTCTACAAGTGGTATAAAACGACGGGAAATTCAAATTGAATTTTGTCCGGATTTGGACGCCGCACCCTGTAGATATAACTGCAAAAACTGCTTGTATATTTCTATCTAGAAGCGATCTGATATGAAAACATCTTCAGAGAAAAAACAATTTGGATCACGAGAAGGGTCGGGTGTTGACTCACATAGTAGTCGCAAATTAGATCACTATAACTAAAGACAATTTACTATTTTCGTTTTTTACATTACCGATTGCAATTAGGATGTGTGTCATCCAATATTGTGTATCTCTATCGCAGCCAAATATGTTTCGGTCAAAGCATCCAGAACTCCAACCTTGAGGAAAAAAAAAGTATTGCAGCATTTTGAAATGCGTGAGTGGGACATTTCGATCGATACAGCGTAACTTTGCCCGCGTTACTTAAATATATTTCGGCCAAAGCATCCAGAACTCGAACCTTGAGGCAAAAAAAAGTATTGCAGCATTTTGAAATATGTGAGTGGGAAATTTCGATCGATGCAGCGTAACTTTGCCCGCGTTACTTAAAACGATACGAAAATTCATTGATGATTGTATTGTCTCGAAGCGGGCCAGCGTCCATCATCAGGGAAGTCGCAAACTGCCAGGAAAATTGCAGTAGTTCATAGATGCTATGAACTACTGCAAAATATAAAATAATAATATAAATGTTCATATAGTAATCTGAATAAAAAGCTTTTATTTTGGTAGGTTTCAACTTCCAAATCGACAGTGCGTTGTTGGAAACTGCCCACAGAAAAGAATTTCAGTGACGATCTGCCAATGTCCACACAACCAATCGGTCTTATACCTGGGGATGCGGCCATAGTAAATGCCAATGTTCTGAATGATAAAAGACATGTTTTAACCAAAGATTGTAACGGGAATGTTGCATTGTATGATGTTCTTAGGGTAAGTATGGTTTGTATAAAGGTTGTCTAAAAAGAAACTCAACTTTAGGAAAACGAAACTACAAGATATATGATCATTTGTTATTTATTTGAAATAAATTGTCTCTGCAATAATCAAATGTAAAAAAAATAACAACTTCTTTTGAAGAGGGCGTGTAAGTAAAGTAATAAGATTGCCGGCGTTTTCACCTGATGCGTTTTCAATACCAGTTTGAACTCCCTAGAATCACTCGCTGGTCTGTAACAATTCTTTACATAAACTGTGAATGGAAATTCAGACTAAATTGTATAAATAAAACAAAGCTTTCTAATTTCCACTTATAGTTTTCTCTAGAACATAACGCGTTTGGCTACACTGTAGCTTCATCAGATGGTTAACAAAGAGTGAAATTATATTGTGACAAGTAGTAGGTACCAAGTAATCAAGTAGTTTTATATGTTTTCTCTGAGAATTTTCCCATAACCCTTACTCGGCTGTTTTTTTGCCATATTTAATAGAAGAGAATTGTTAAAGTCTATTTAGTCTTAAGGACATCTGTACATTTGTGACGGTTTATTTCAAAACATTCTAGTAAATTCAGTTTGGTACCCTTCTTTTCTATATGTAAGGTTTTAAAATCATTATTAAATGTATGTTTTTATTTAATAAGATGTTTCGCGTATGTTGAGTCCATTTTATTATTTAGTTAGTTGCCCTTGTGTTTTGCGATTCTGAGTTTAAATGATCTACCTGTTTGTCCTATATAAAATTTGTTACACGAGCCACAATTCATTTGGTAGACGCCTGATTTATTATCTTTTCTCGTTTTTGGTATATAGTTTTTTATTTTTTTTCCTAAAGAATTGTTGATTTTAAAGGCTACATTTATATTAATACCGTTAAGATATTTTTTAAGTATTTCAGATATATGTCCAAAATAAGAAAGGGTTTTAAATCCCAATTCTTTAATTTTAATCCTAGTGTAGACTTCCGAAAGCGCTTTATTTTTCGGTTTTTTGGAGACTATTTTATCAACTATTGAAACTGGATAGCCGTTGTTAACCGCAATTTGCTTAATTAAATTTAATTCTATTTTATATTTGCCTGGATTTAGATTGAGATTAAACGATGAATCATGCTATTGTAGGCTGCCCCTTTACGTTGTTGTGGGTGGTTGGATGTATTATGAATCGTGCTATCAGTGTGATAGGGTTTATGGAAAATCAAAACAAGTGCTTATTCAAATTTTTAGAAATCGTTAGGTTCAAAAAGTTTAGTGAACCATTGTCTCCATTTCGGCTGTAAATATGTTTTTATGGATGGAATTTAGATATAATAAAGCATACAACTGTTTCTTAGTACCCGTAAAGCATGCCAAAATGTCATCAATCATATCAGTATCAACATAAACATAGTTTATTTATTTTGTTTTTGAAAATTGTCTCCTCAGTATTGTTCATAACAATTTTTGCAAGTAAAGGGCTTAGTGGGCTCCCCATAATTAACCCGTTTTTACTGTTGTAAATTTTGTCTTCAAAAGCAAAGTCATTTTAATCAAGACACGTTTTTAACAAGCTCATTATATCTGCTATAACTACCGGATTCACTTTGTTGTTAATTAATAAATTCTCCACTAGGTTGATCGTATCTTCTGGTGATGACGCTAAAAAAAGTCACTTTCGAAACAACCATTTCAAACTAGCATTTTTACCGAGGGGTTCTTGAAGCACTTCGAAAAAGGGTCATTCGTGTGATGTCGAACATCAAGAAACAATGCGGCTTTCCACACAGCCATTTCATCTAACGAGTTTTTGCATCCCTTACATTTACTAGACATGAGTCCTTGTCACATTTTCCTTTTCTCAAGAGAAAATTCACACTGAAAGAATGAAATTTAATTGAAAATTACCCTTTTGTGACATTGGGGAATAGTGAAAAGCCCGTAACCGACCAGGTGAAGGCGATTCCAGTTTTTGAATTCCAGCATTGCTACGAAAAGTGGATAAACCGTTTCCAGACAACAAACAATTTCCAACAAACGCGTATGTTGACTAACTTAGATACGTAAAAAATATGAATTAACTATTACATTTTTGTTATAAATTTCTCCATCAAAAAATAGTAAACGATCAACATTTCAACCAGTTTAACCAATGGATTAGTTGGTTATAAGTTGGTTCAAGTTACATACTTAAGCACTCGTTTAAGCAGTGCTCAAATGGGATCGACGATCTTGGAGTGCTCCATTCCAATTTGCTCCAACATCTCATGGGATATCAAAAATCGTATTTTGAAGAGTAATAAAGCTACTTACTGCAGTTTTTTCTAAGATCTAAACTATAAAGAAACACAAAAGTTAATATCTATAAAACTAGAAATAGGAATTTTAGTTCATTTGTGTGAACTAGTTCACCCCAGCTCGTTCACGATAAAGATTAATTCAAGAAATTAGTTCTCTAGTTCATTTTAGTTCACGCATAATAAATGTGTATCTTCTAGCGCAAACTAAACTGAACTTACTTGCGATCGAGGCCGAATTAATTAAAACACAATATAATGAAAAAATAATAGATTTTGTGTTGTTAATTAAACAAAATTATACAACAGCCATAAAATATAAAATAAATGTTACTCTGAACTCCGAGGTGAGTTAAAAAATGAATACATATCTACTAAGTACCTAGAGTTAATATAGTCTGTTTTTTTTAAACGGAATTTTTGGATAATTGTATAATTGTTTGTAGTCACACAGTAATATGCAAACGATCTGATTACACGTACAATTAGCCATACTTGAAAACTGATTGTACACATAGTCAGGTCAAATGCAAATACCGCTTGCCCACAAACAATTAAATAGTGCAATTCTTCATAAATTCCATTGAAAAATAAAACAGATTTTAGAATATTCTAAAATAAATTAAAAATTACTGTTTAACAATAATATCTGTGGAATTTTTTTTTATTTTAATTGTGTTCTTCTTTCTTGTATAATTTGCCCCGCTTTTGAAAAATTCTGTCGCAAGGTACTGACGCTGCAGGAATGCAGACGACTCCTCATGTACTTATAGAGTGTCGGGTATGTATAGCGGCGCTCATACTACCATTTTAGAGAATCTTCATGTCGATTAAGAAGGGGTTCACCTAAGAATCGAACCAATTCAACTGTAACAGTTGAATTGGTTCGATTCTCCCACCACTGAACATTATCTACTAGGACGCAGAAACATACATACAAGACTGAAGAGGAAACTACCTCAAGATATGTATTTAGAATAGATTTGTGATGTTAATGTTAAAACTTTCATTACAACACTGTCTTGTAGAACAATTGTAATTGTTGAGCAGACATTTCCATAAATAAAAAAAACAAACTGTAACAGTGGCTGTGGGATTTTTCTCCTGACGTACTATTTTGTTGACCGTTTCATCAAATGTTTTCCACATTGATTCGGATTGTTTCTGTTCTGATGGCGACGGATGTTCTTCTGTTAACTGTTCTGTGATTCCGCTAATATATCTATGTCTTCTACATCTCTAAATCTTCTGAAAAATTTTTCTCGGAAGACGTGCAATACTACCTTAAGTTTTGGTTCCATATTGTCTTGAATATAGTAACTATGAATATGGATACATGGCATGTACAAAAACTAGAACTTTTCTTGAACTAGAACTTATTTCTTCTGTTATTTCGTTAAATATTTTTAAAATATCGACTAATTTTTGCAAGACATCCCATTCTCCCGCTGTTACCGTGTTATTCTCAGGGTTTTCAAGGGCTAATGTAGAAATAAGGGCGTCTTTAATAGTAACTACTCTCTCTAGCATATCTAATGTCGAATTCCATCGCGTTATCATTTCTTGTTTGAATTTCAATTCGGGTAGACCCATTTGATTCTGAATCTGCTTTAACATTGCCAAAGCCGAAGAACTTTGCTTAAAAAAATGTTATCATTAAATTAATCTTGTTTAAAAGGGGCAGAATTTCTTTAAGGCCGTTCTGCACTAAGAAATTAATTGAATGTGTAAAACAATTCTTTGACCTCCAGCCAGCATTCTTTACGGCCGCGAGTATATTTGCAGCATTATCGCTAACAACGCAACTAACTTTATTTTCTATTTGAAATTCCTCAAAGTTTGTTTTTAAAATGGATATAAAGTTTTGTGCAGTGTGTCTCATTGTAAGAAAAATAGTCTATTGAATGAGATTTTAGTATTCGATTTTTCTCTAATAAATAGTGCGCAGTCAATGCGGTAAAATTCTCATTAGGTTTTTTTAATCGGAATGGTAGGGTGCAACTTTTTTAAATGTCTATTTAAATTTCCCAATGATCCACCTACTGTTGATAACAATCCTTTACAATATATACATTTTGCTTTATTATTTTCTGATGAAATTACTTCAAAATGCATCCATGTCACTGCGTTTTCTAGATATTTTTTAATTTTGCCTCTTTCGCGGTGAACTAGGAAACGAGTTCGGAATCGTTCATTTGAACTAGTTCGTTCGCGAACTACACATCTCTATATAAAACACTCATTCGCCCAGTAATCACGTATGGCTACGAGACGTGGACGATCACAAAGAAAACAGAAGAGATGCTTACCATATTTGAAAGAGGAATACCTCATAAACATTTTCGAGGCTGTGAATTATAATGGAAATTGCAGAATCGGGTATAACTTCGATCTCAAGCAATTATACAAAGATATAGGTGAGAATCCAGCGACTTAGATGGACGGAACACATAGCGATAATACCAGAAAGCCAAATACCGATAAGAATAATGGAGGGGCGAATAGTGGGTAACCAAAAGAGAGGTAGATCAAAGACACGGTGGCAGGACAATGTAAGAAACTATGCTCAGGAACTACTGAATGGTGTCTGGAACTAAGAATGTCAAGGTTCACTGGCGGGCTGTATATCAATGTACTGTACATACATTACCATTTTTGCATCATTTCATTAAAGAACGCTGGTTATCTGCGAGTAAAAAAGCAGCTTTTATAAAGGCAAGATGCCCAGTTCATCCTCCGATGAAGAATATGTGAAGATAAACATAAAAAACTATACAAATAGCGGCCTTAGACCTTCATAAACTCATTTCGCAATAATAAAATATACTATAAACATAAAATATTTCGGAATAATAAAAAAATTGAAAGAAAAATAATCAACATGTGAGTGTGGACGATTTTAATGTCACCACATTAATAATAATTTTTCTACTGAAAATCCACGTCCGGCGCAGAAAATCAGCGACCAAGAATTAAAAATTCATTCCGGTAAAATTCTCGGTGCCGGTTCACGTTTGTTTGAAAGTTCCGACACGCTTTGTTTAAGTGTACGATCATTTAAACCTAAGTAAATAATCGGCGTTTATTAGTGCCGACTGCCAGTAAGCAGGAAACCTGCTTTTTTTTGTGTGTGCACTCCAAGGATGTGTGTGTACCAAGAATTTTTAATTCTTGGTCGGTTATTTTCGGCGCCGGATGTGGATTTTCAGTAGAAAAATTATTATTAATGTGGCCGCATTAAAATCGTTCACACTCACATGTTGATTATTTTTCTTTCAATTAATTTTTTTTTATTATTTCAAAATATTGTATTTATAGTGTACTTACATTTTACAATTTATATTATTATTTCGAAATAAGTTTATGAAGGTCTAAGGCCGCTATTTGCTTATATTTTTATGTTAATCTTTACAAATTCTTCAACGGAGGATGAACTGGACATGTTGCCTTCATGAAATCTGCTTTTTTATTCGCAGACAACCAGCGTGCTTTAATGAAATGATGCAATAATGGTAATGTATGTACAGTACAATGGTATTCAGCGTCGAAATTAGGCTCTGGTTAACCTGCTTTCTTTGTGTGCGTACCCTAGAATGGAATGTAACCGGAACACAGCGTTATAAATAGGATGGACAAGTCGAGTATAAATAGGATGGACATGAGGAGCCCGCCGGACTTAACTAGAGATTAGAATAAAATTCAGAAGAGTCGACCTATTGAGAAATCAATACGAATCTTGACTGCTAGTCTCCGTTTCGGACACAAACGAAAGTCTGTACGACAGTCTAAAACTGTCGTAAAAATATAATATTCAAAATACGAAGGCGGTTCGAAAAAGCAAGCAAGTTTTAACATTTTCTGAAAAATGGATAAAACTGCAGTTCAAACTGTTGTAAGTACGTCGTTTTACGGGGTTTAACACCGGAAGTCGGAGTCTACTTTAAAGAAGTCTTCCCCTTTTTTTCCAAAAATTGAGCTGCCCAAAAAGTGACACGACTGACAAAATCGTCAAAATTTTCTTGGTCGGTATTTCGCTCTACATCCCCATTCTTATTAGATGAACGCAACATGTACCATTTTTAGTGCAAAAGATCAGTTTTCTTTTAGGCCACCTATTTATTTTATGCCAATATTTATTTAGGTTTCCTGTAAAATAAATATACTTATAGGCGCAAAAAGTAGAAGAGTTAGGCCCAGTTAACTACCAAAATGAAATGAAAACCAGAA
Organism: Cosmopolites sordidus; assembly: GCA_031761425.1. Classification (NCBI taxonomy): domain Eukaryota; kingdom Metazoa; phylum Arthropoda; class Insecta; order Coleoptera; family Curculionidae; genus Cosmopolites; species Cosmopolites sordidus. The sequence continues at coordinate 237,579 of JARFXV010000234.1, forward strand.
ACAGTGAAAGACTTGTCTATGTACCAAACTGGTTCAACATGGATCTCAAAACAGGGGTGGGTTCATTGCCTCACCGTATTTACGATGAATAATATTTGTTCTTGTTTTCTAGATGTTGACAATACACTTAGGGCAGGATGAAGTGGATTGCTTCTCGGCTTGGGTTTCTACTAAAGATGCAGGCATATTAGATCATCCAGAACCAGACCATAAAGTAAATTATGGCAAGTTACTTCTTCAGTCGCTGTTCGAACATTGGCGCAGAGTCCAGAGCGATCAGGAACAAGTTTATTTCAGCGTCCCTAAACACATTCCATTAATTTTAAGGTTCGTATTGATTTTGATGTTTTTCTACTCAAATCAAAAAGTACCTGTGATTCATTCAAACAGCTCATTTTAATTATGCCTCACAGCAACTGTGTAGTATGATTAAAAACAGTCTATCATCCTGATATAATAGGGCTATGACTTATATGTATATGTCGGATTTACTCGGTTGATATCATATGGTAGACACTGTAAGGGTTTGGAGTTAACTCGAAATATGGGCTTGATGCACCTGAAATACTCAAGTTAGAAGAACACTTTTAGACAAAATTTAACTTTATTCATCTACATAGTCTCCTTCAGAGTGATACATTGATTCCAACGCTTCTCTAACATTTCGATGCCTTTTTTGTAGAACGATTTATCTTTGGCCTCAAAATAGGCTTCAGTTTCGGCAATCACTTCTTCATTGCAGCCAAATCTCCTTGTCTGAAGTTTTCTTGTTAGGTCTGCAAACAGGTAGTAGTCGCTAGAAGCCAGATCCGGAGAATACGGTGGAAGGGGAAGCAATTCAAAGTGCAATTCATGCATTTTTTACCATTGTTGTAAGCAACTTGTGACACGGTGCATTATCCTGATGAAAGAGCACTTTTTTCTTCTTCATTTGCACTTCAGTCAGCAATAATGTCATATAATATTCGCTATTGCTGGTTCTTCCTTTGTCGAGGTAATCAATGAATAAAATACCTTGCGTATCCCAAAATACGGATGTTAAAACCTTACCGGCTGACATTAGCGTTTTTGGTCGCTTTGGGTGGCTTTCACCAGTTGCTGTAGACTCAGCTTACTGCCGATTTGATTATGGAGTGTAGTGATGGATCCATGTTTCAACCATTGTTACATACCGCATGAAAAAATCCTTTTTATTGCACTGAAACTGCTCCAAACAGCGTGCTGAATCATCGACGCGTTGCTGTATTTGAACGACTGTGAGCAAACGCGGTATCCATTTCGAACATAGCTCTCTCATGGATAAATGTTCATGCAAAATGGTGAATACACTGCCTTCTGATATCTTTAAAGTGTCAGTTATCTCACGTAACTTCAATTTACGATCGGCCAAAACACCTTTGTGGACTGCTTTTTATGTTTTCTGGAATAACTGCCGAATTTGTGCAACCAGAGATTTCAATATCATCAGTATTTGTACCGCCGCGATAAAAATCAGAGTCCAAATAACACTTGGCATGACATTGCTTTGCTTGGAACGGTATTTTTTGTCATTAAAAAGCAATGTTTTATTAACACACGAAACTCCATTGTTTTCAAAATTACAAGAATAGCATCATTAAAACCACTGTAACTTATGAACTAAATCTAGATTGTCATGAGAATTTGACATGTATCATTGTACATCCTGAAAATCATATGGATTTGTCAATAGTGGTGCCATCTATATGTCATCCTACGAACTTATTGAGTGATGTGTTATATAATGATGTCTGTCAGACTGGCCCTCTCTGATTGTACTTAGTTTTAATATTAGCGAGGCTCTGATGTGTACAACGCCTTCTTAGGATACTCATGAGATCTATATACTCTAATTATAACATTTTTTGGGCGTGGGCTTAGCAGTCTCACCCATACAAAATCATGCTCATGTTGTAGCATGCCCAATAGTCATTTTAAATAATATTCAAATTGCACAAGCCATCTGTACAATATACCTAGGAATGTGTCTATATTCAAGGCTCACGTGGAAAGAACATATACTCAAAAAAATGTAATCAAATCGATTTACGAGTAAGAAAGTTATGCTGGCTAATAGACAGGAAATCCAAGCTGGCACTCGAAAATAAGCTTCTCCTTTACAAAACAGTCATAAAATCGATCTGGACGTATGGTATTGAGCTCTGAGGATACGCAAGCAGATCAAATATAGCCATAATTCAGAGAAGCCAATCCAAAATACTTCATATGATAACAGACGCACCCTGGTATGTGTCAGACCAAACACTCTATGAAGACCTGAAAATCCCATATGTTCAGGATGTAATCTCGGAACAAAGCACGAACCATCACAACAGATTGCAAAACCACATTTATGGAACCACAATGCTGCAACCACTTCTGGAACCCCTAAATGCAACAAGACTTAAGAGGAACTGGCCAGCCGACCTAATAAATGGTTGAAGAGGACTTGTCTATGGAGAACACCTCATCACGCCAAACAAGGGCATAATCTGCTCTAAAGCCAACACATTAGTCTATAGAACTAAGTTTGTTTTGATTGCTAATAAATAATAATAATAATAGACCAATTACAACAGATCGGACGGTTGACTATAATAGGCTGGATATTGTCTTAATTAGCAAAAAGCAGAAGAGAGTTTTCATAATCGACATTACGATACTACTCTCTCACACCATCACAAAAACTGAAATAGAAAAAGCCATGAAGAATGAAAATCTTGCATTTAATCTGAAAAATCAATGGAAACTCCAGAAAGTGGAGGTGTTACCTTTTGATATATCCGCCGAAGGCCTAATAAGCAAGACCTTTTCAAAAAATCTGGAAATTCTTGGTGTTTCAAAATCGATTACTACAGTAGAACAACGCGCAGTTCTTTTGCAAACTTGCCACATTGTTCGTAAGGTACTGGGCTGAATGGGAGGAGCTGAACTGCTTTCTCATCTTGGTTTTGTAAACCTGACCAACCTAGGCTGAGATGATGGATTAATCATGTTTGTGGTCTTATTGCGATATAATAAATGGTCTTTATTGCATCATATTAATAACAAGAAAAAAAAGAAATAAACAAAAGTAAACAAACAAAATAAATGAGAATTCTCAATTTGTTGATCAGCAGGTTGGCGAAATCTAGCATATTAGCACATTATTACAATATTTGCACATATTTTTTTCCTTTATTTGGGGTTTTCGCCACTATCTAAAACCCAAAAAATATCAAAAATACCTGTTCTTATTTAAATAATAATTTTATAATATTTTAATTAATTAATTATTATTTAATTATTTAATTTAATTTTTTTAATGTTTTATTTTATTTTTTCCAAATAAAGGAAAAAAATATATGAACACACCACAATCATTCAGACATTACTTAATATTTGCACATATTAGCAATTATAATTGTTGAAATAATAGAACTTACCTGGCTTTGTATTTGAATCCACGCAAGAAAAACTGAAATATAATTGTGTGTCATCAGCATAAGCCTGTACTTCCATGTTCTGAGCATAACGCAAGATATCAGATGTATATACAATAAAAAACAATGGGCTGAACACTGATCCCAGGCACACCAGAAAGAACATTCACTTTAGACGAGTTTACATGCTTAACGGAAATATATTGTAATCTACTATCTAGGAACGATTTCACTAGATTAACGGATGATTCGTCAAACCAATAGTATGACAAGACGCTGTGATTTAATGTATCGAACGCCTTAGAAAAGTCCAGTAATACAATCACGCCAGCTAAGTCCCTGTCATAGCTGTTAAATAAAGAACTAGTCATAGAAGCCAGAGCTGTAGACATTGAAAAACCAGTTCTAAAGCCACATTGCGAATGGAGATGTGCTCTTCTCCACCTGCTGCACAAGAAGGAAGGCAGAACAGATGTGAACAACTACAGAGGAATCTCCTTACTACAAGTCACTTACAAAATCCTCTCAGCATGCCTTCTCCAGAGAACACAAGAACAATTAGAACACAAAATTGGCGAATACCATGCAGGGTTTCGCCCTGGTCGCTCATGCACTGAACTAATATTTAACCTAAAAATTATACTGAAATACAAAGCTATCAGGAACGTCACAATCATCTGTACGTTCGTGAACTTCAAGAAAGCATACGACTGCATCGACCGAAAATCTTTGTTCAACATCCTAGAAGAACAAGGACTCGACCCCAAAACACTACGATTGATCAAGCAGACACTGACTGACAACCCCTAAAGTAAAATTTATGGGAGAAATTTCCGAACCCTTCATGATTAAAACTGGAGTACGCCAAGGAGATGGGTTATCTCCACTCCTCTTCAACCTGGTGCTGGACAAAGTCATAAAGGAATGGGAAAAAGAACGGATAAATCAAGGACACTGGAAACTAATACGACTCGGACGATCCAAAAACAACATAGAAATATCATGCCTGGCCTTCGCAGACGACCTAGCCATACTCGCAGACAATGAAAAAAGAGCAACCAAACAGATCGATGTCCTCAATGAATGTGCAGAGAAAGTTGACTTACAAATCTCCTTTCAAAAAACTGAATTCTTCTGCTCAAAATTAGATGTCCAAAATTTGAACACCAAATACGGCAAAATAAATAGGGTTTGGTCACTCACTTCAAATACCTGGGCGAGATCCTCGAACCCACAAGAGGAGAGAAGATAGCACAGAAGACTCGATTGCAGAAGATGAAGAGAGCATACGGCAAGACACACAATATCTACAATAAGAAATGCCTATCCACACACGCAAAAATAAGACACTACAACACAGTAATCAAACCAAAAGTACTATACGCAAGCGAGACACTTACACTTCATACAAAAAGCGGCATAGAAAACATACTAAAAGAAGAACGCAAAATTATGAGGACAATTCTCGGCCCAAAATTGACAGAGGAAGGATACAGACTACATTCTCGAAAGACCACAGAAAGAATGCCCAACGTAGCGGCGAACATAAGAAAAAGAAGGTTGAAATTCTATGGACACATCAGTAGACTCCCACCGACAAGACTCACCAACAGAATTCTTACATGCATACAAGGAGTCAAGTCAACAGTATCATGGATTACACAAGTCAGAGCTGATCTGGGAAAGGCACAAATGGGTCCGACAGAGATTGAGGATAGAAGAACGTACAGATACAAAATACATATGTGGAACGTTGCAACAAAGAGCGAAGTTTCGAGGAGATCGGGAACAAAGTGGACGGAGGAGAGAAAGAGTAGAGGAAAGTAAAACGTAAAAGGTAACGTGTTAAGTAAAGTAAACATGTAAAACATGTTAAGCAAAGACATTACTGAGGATTATGTAAAAAAATATATTACATGAGATGTCATGCAGTGATAAAAACCAGCAGTAGACTTGCTTCTTGCTTCCATCATCCTGGTGAAACCTGTCCTCGTTCGTCGCTTACTGCACGCAAATTTTCCGGAAAAAAATCCAAAATGGAGTGTAAAAACTGCATTTTTAAGGTCATGCGACACCCTAGTAATTCATAGGCTTTCAAGAATTCATCTATGAGGTTTTTATAGTTTTCGTCTTACTTGTTCTCCAGAAATCCTTTCACTACACTTAGAAAAACACTTCCAAACTGCCAATTCCTCCTAGGAAACCACCTAAAAGCTTTCTTATTTGAGGTCCAATAAACATGCCTACTAATACTTCTTTAAATTTTGCATCACTTAATTGTGGAAAAATTTCTTTCAGGTAATTTACCTTCTTTGTTCATGGTTTTGACAAAGTTTTCCATTAGTCTAGACTTAATATGGAGAGGCGAAAGAAGCACCTTTTTTGGGGCATATTTTGTTTGAAGTCAAAAAAGAAGTTCTGTGCGGCCAATCTTTCTTATCGTAATGTTCTCTTATTGCCCTACTGTCCTCTAGACACAAAAAATATCAATACTTTGTAAAAACCCCCTGAAGTTCTAGCAATATGCCTATTAGGTACAAATAATTTCAGGTCATTTCTGTGAAAAGCTGTTTTAATATCTACCTATGAAACGCAAAAAGAGCATTGTTATCAATGTTACAAAAATCATGTCGACTTGTGTAATTTTTGATTTGTGGAATATCTGTTTTTTTAAATTTTTTTCTAGTGAGATAGGCGGAAGAACTCTGTACCGAGTATTAGTAGGCGATACTGCTGGAGAAACTGAGAACGCTCTTTTGAATGACACCGTACCGAACTGGGTTATTTCGAACATTGAAGATAACTGCACGAGCAAATTTACAAAGATACAGTTTTACTTAAAGCCACACGCCAGTGTCCCATCCAATTTGCTGAAACAAGACAGACTAAAAAAGGTTTTAGGCTCATGATTGATAGTCAAAGATAAATATTCAAAGTTACTCTTTTTCAGCCTGACAGATTAATAGCTAACGACTTTATACAGTGTCGGAAAGTCGCAGAACACGTGTTGGACAAATTGCTGGGAGAAGGTACGGCTACATCGCCCAGTGGAGATGCAGATTCCCAAATTCAAACCTCGAGCGGTTATACTGTGGATCAAATTCAATTGTCATGTTCTGATCAGGTATGTTTTGTGGGATGTGAGGACATTATGAAAAGTTCTCGGTCTAGGAAACTTAGGATTTATCATGAATAGTTGGAGTGGCAAATAACTTCCCTAAGCTTTTCGCACTTGAAAAAGCTTCCACACATTTAAAACATGTACATGTAAAAATATTGATGTCACAGGTAAATCTTTATTCAATTCAATGCTAGTACACCAGCGTCCTCAAATATTTTCAATTGTCAACGATAGTCTTTGTCTTGCACACAGAATTAAATAAATAAATAAATAAATACACACTTTATTTAGCATATGCAGCTAATAGTAACAAAACAAAATCAATATGCAAAAAAAAATAAAAGTAAGAAAAATCCTAAAAAATCTTAACAAAAGAAAATGCAATCAAAAGGCAATAACCAACATTGTTCAAATGATAAAACACTCTATTGCTTCAAATAATAATTTAACAGTCTATTAAATACATGCACATTAGGAGCGCTCCCTATGTGGGCGGGCAAAGCATTGAAGAGACAAACACCTTCCCAAAACAATGTCTTCTGGAGAGCAGAAGTTCAATATTTTCGATACCTTTAAGAAAAATAAATAGTCGATTTTTTGTAATAGTGTTTTTGAAATGTGGTGTTGGCGAAGAAGTGCGGTCAAACGAACGATTGAATCTGTCATCAAAGATCTATATATAGTTACCCAACTAAGCAGCTCGAAAATTATTTGGCCACCATATGAAGAAATGATAACAACCTGGAAAAGTTCATTGTTCAGCCAGGAAAAGTTAATTGTACATATATTTAGGAGTTAACGTAGATTCTATTTAATATTTCGAATGAGAGTAATAGCAAACTAGTACACTAGTAATAGCTATCCATGGTAATATGGTATCCATGTTGGTTAATATTTTGCCTTCTGCATTCTTGATCAAAGTCTTTCTAGGTTCTCCTGTTTGCTCTGAATTTCCTCTATTTGCATTTTTAACAGCTTCTGTAATTTTGGTACTTGTGCCCAAAACTGCCCAAAATCCATATAGGCTACACTTATCAAGAACTTTTCATCAACATCTCTGGTATGGAAATGTTTAATAAACTTCATTTTATTGTTACAGGTGTTGGAACACTCGATGGATCTAAGAACCGTCAAACACTACATGTGGAAGTACCCTTCAGACTTGGTCCTGCATTATAAAATTATCAACAATAATAAATAAAAACTTTCATTTATATAGTACGACTATAGGAACATGTATTCGACGTTTATACAGGGGAGCGTCACAACTGTGATCACTTCAAAGATGATTCATGTATAAAAGCATTGATATTAAATTCGGTATTAGTTTCTTTTTCCTACCATGTATATAATATACAGGAACTGTTACTGCATTATAATTTACTGTAATCGATTGAAAGTGCCAACATCTATTCAGTAAATAAAGACTTGATATACTTGTATAAATGAATCTCTTTACAGTTTCAGGCAGTAAGAAGGTAATTTGATGTAACAAGGATTAGACTTATTGCCACGATTGCTCGTTATTTTCAAACGTGAATGTTTTGCTCTGCAAGGCTTGAATGTATATTTTAATTTTGTTATATAGTAAATTATATTTACATTTCTTCTTTTATGTATAAATCAAAATTAGTGTTTTATTTATTTGATGCATAAATACTTTTGCTTCTCAGATGATTATTATCATAATGCTATCATTTTAAATGATATGTACCTAGAAAAAATCCCGTTTTATAAGCAACATTATTGTACAAATGAAAAAAATTGCATCGGAGATAGAATTTGGAGATGCAATTTTTTAGTAGCACCATGTATAGCACTGCCAGAAACTTCTAATTAACAGTGATGGTCGCTAAACCCTGTATAATAATGGTGTTTTAGTGATTGATGTATTACATGGTATATTAATGTATAATGTTTGTTTTATTTTTCCACTTTTCATTTCATTCTTCTGCCTGCCTTCTCCTGCTTCCCCTTCTCATACTTCCACTGCTTCTTTTTCTTCTTGTTTTAGTATTTATAACGCCTAATACTGATATACTTTAGTCTTTATATCGCCTGATACTAGCTTTCACCTATCACGATCTTGTGCGATTCTACCATGGTAACTCTGCCATCTCCTTCAGATCATCATACTATACCTGGTCTACTTTAATTCCTACTATCTGTTGTTTTTGTCACGTGGCTTGCATAATCTTATTTCTATTGTGTCACTGTTTTCATCGACATTTGAGTTTGATTCCTTCCTCAATAATATGGATGAGATATTTTGGTGTGGAATGTTGGAACAAAACTCCCTTCGTTTTTGTAAACACGTGTGATAAAATATATTCTTACTGGTAGTGTACAATTATTTCAGAACGAAATAGTGCGTTTTCTGTTACCGTATCCAACAAATGTTAGTGTTTCAATTCTATCTCTTTCAGTTAAATACATATTAATTCCGTATTTGAAATTCACAAATTGACGTTAACAGTTGCCAAGTGTAATCAAATTCTTCATCTGTCATCCATTGTTTCATAGCCTACTAAATGAAAAATATTTTACCTTAAATCAGACTTAAACACCTTTTAGCAATTTTCTAAAATCTATTTAAAAAAAGCACAATATTTACCTCGTTGATTCAGAAAAAATACTCTTTCCAACAATGCCGAATTCAAATACTGTTCCCATTTAACAAACCCAAAAAAATGGCAAACGTTTCATGATGTATGTTTGTGTACAAAATTTCATTACGAAATCACAAAGCAGTCTCTAGATATTTGACTGTTTCCATAAATAATAGCGACTATATATATATATATATATATATATATATATATATATATATATATATATATATATATATATATATATATATATATATATATATATATATATATATATATATATATATATATATATATATATATATAAAGGAATAAAACATAACTGAAGAATGGGAAAAGGAACAGGCAGATACATGGAAAAAATTACACAAAAAGCACAGGAACTGATCCCATTGAAAAAGAACACAAAACACCCTTGGTGGGACTCGGAATGCGAAAGTCATTGCAGCGACGCAAACGAGCATTTCAAAGCTGTTGACTTCTGGCTAGAAAACAGACCGCAAAGGTTATGAGGCAAACTAAGAGGAAGTACATGAAGGAACAACTAGACTCTACAGACGAGAATTTCCTCCATTACAACACTTTTATAGGACTTTTGCAAGAGAAATCCGTCGATACACACCACAAAACCTTTGCTTCTGAAAGCTGAATGAAAGATTAGCGCTAACCAATCAGGAAAATTGTCAGTAGCTGGCAGACTATTTCTCTGATCTCCTCAATTGCCCCGAACGCGACACAAGATTCCCCAAGGAAAATTGTATCCATACCCACTTAGAATCACCACCACCAACACAGGAAGAAATCTACAGGCACATACGCAAACTAAAGATAACAGGTCATCCTGTAAAGATGGTATCACCGCGAAACTATTGAAAAACCTCGGACCAAATTCACTGCAGGAATTTACGCAAATTATCACGAACATTTGGCAAACAGAAAAATTACCAGATGAATGGAAATGTGCTCTTATCCACCCGCTGCACAAGAAGGGAGACAGAACAGATGTGAACAACTACAGAGGAATCTCCTTACTACAAGTCACTTACAAAATCCTCTTAGCATGCCTTCTCCAGAGAACACAAGAACAATTAGAACACAAAATTGGCGAGTACCAGGCAGGCTTTACCTTTAAAATAATACTGAAATACAAAGCTATTAGGAACGTCCCAATCATCTAAACGTTCGTGGATTTCAAGAAAGCATACGACTGCTTCGACCGAAAATATTTGTTCAACATCCTAGAAGAACAAGGACTCGAACCTAAAACACTACAATTGAACAAGCAGACACTGACTGACACAGCTTCTAAAGTGAAATTTATAGGAGAAATTTCCGAACCCTTCCTGATTAAAACTGGAGTACGCCAGGGAGATGGGTTATCCCCGCTTCTCTTCAACCTGGCCCTGGACAAAGTCATAAGGGAATGGGAAAAAGAACTGAAAAATCAAGGACACTGGTAACCAATACGACTCGGACGATCCAAAAACGACATAGAGTATCATGCCTGGCTTTCGCAGACGACCTAGCCGGGAACAAAATGGACGGAGGAGAGAAAGAGAATCCACGGAGAAAGGACGAGAGAGGTGTGGAGGATCAGAAAAAACACTCGAAAATGAGTCAGAATGCTTTGCGTGATCCAACCGGGTCTATGCGCATATATATATATATATATATATATATATATATATATATATATATATATATATATATATATATATATATATATATATATATATATATATATATTGACAAGTATGTTCATAAATGATTTTAATCAGCTTTGTGTATCAGGAATCTATTCGAGCGTGATCAAGTTCTTTTATTATTGCCCAATGTGCAATGGAGTCAAAGGCTTTCTCATAAAGCTTTCTCATCGATAAATGCATAATTGTAATGATAAATTTTATATATACATCAAGATAATCTTAAGGACATGAGATCGGACATGAGATTTGGCGTGATGAGATCTTCTCCAACGACAAGAGAACTTAAGTCCGCTTCAGTCATTTATTAGATCAACTGGCCAGTTCCTTTTAAGTTTTCTTGCATTTTGGCGCTCCAGGAGAGGTTGGAGTAGCATCATATTAACGTGCGTTTTTAATCTGTTTTAGTGTTTCGAGATTACATCCTGAACATATGGGATTTCAAGGTCTTCATGTAGGGTTAGGTTTGACACATACCAGGGTGTACCTGTTAATATACGAAGTATTTTGTATTCGCTTATTTGATTTACAATTATATTTGATTTGCTCGCATATCACCCTAATACAATATGATACATTCAAATCGGTTTTATGATAGTTTTGTAAAGCAGAAGCTTATTTTCTAGTGCCAGTTTGGATTTCCTACCGAAAAATAAAAGCACAATTCTATAACTAGTAGGTCAATTTGTTTGCGTTTTTTGAGTATATGTTCTTTCCATGTGAGCCTTGAATCTAGCTGCATTCCAGGGTATTTCGTACATGTAGATTGTGGAATTTAAATATTGTATAAGGAAACTGGTGAGTATTGATCGTGCCTTAACGTTCGAGTCAAAATGCCTCTCTGGCGATTAAATATATTTGATCTTTGATTCAAAATCTTCAATTTCTTGTTCTATTTCCGCGTTCTATATCTCGCATATTTTTGTAACACCCCTGTATAACTATATTGTTTTAATGATGCACAAAATGTGGTTCTTATATAATTATAACATATTCAAAATAAATATGATAACAATATTAGAATCATAAGGGTAGTAACCATGACTACACAATACAAACAATCCCAACTATTAAAACCAATATTCTTGTGTCTGTTGACACGACACCATGCTGGAGTACATAAAAAAGTCTATTTTGCAAATTACCGGTGAGTTTACAACAAAGCCATAGCACCATTTAAATATTTTGTTATCTTAGCTCTGCAGTTGGGACTTTCAACACCTGACGAAAACTTGGAACAAGATGTGAAAGGTATTTCCGAGCTTGATTCCTTCCTCGATAATATGGATGAGATAGTTTTGTATGGAATGTTGGAACAAAAGGAACAAAATACCATGCGTTTTTGTAAACAGGTGTGATAAAAGATATTATTACTGTTAGAATAACATAAAACAGTTATTTCAGAACGAAAATTTTGTATACGAAAAAATGGTGGTGTTCAGTAAAAGAAGTCCATGTGTTGCCGGTGAAAATTTCATGAGAGATCTACAAATCAACACTGTTTTCGGATCACTTCAAGTATCTTTGTATGAATCACTAAATAAAGTGTTTATACCGTTGATTCAGAAGGTATACATCTGATATTCGTGATATTTTCACTGATACCTATAGATCAATTTTTTGGAACCTTTGAATACGTGTTTCTTTAACCATGTTACATCATCAAACAAAGTATTTGATTAATTTTTGATGTAACCTGATTATAGGTGTTCAATTTAATTCTCGGGCGTTTTTGATGACTTTGGATCTGAGAATTGTACAAAAATAGTGTTTTCTCTTTTAAATATTTAAAAAATGATTACGTTAGAGTGGAATAGTCATTTACACCAGTTTTGGAAACCCATAAAATCGCGAATCCTAGAAATTGCTAAACCATACCAACAGCTCTCGAAGTGCATACATGTGAACTTCAACTAAAACGGCTTGGAAATGAATTTATTCAATTTATTGTTTTTTTTTTGACAAGTATATTGAATCTTTAATGTTACTGTCTTTTTTATATTTTCTGAATTAATTATATAATTAGAATTATTGCAGGCTTTTTCAATTAAAAAACAAATGTGTATGGTAAATGACGTAAATGTTTGTATTTTACTAATTATTTAATACTAGAGACTGGAAACGTAATATGACATTTAAGAATTATCAGAAATTAATAACAGAATAATTTTAATACTATTTTTGAACAACAAAAATTATAACAATGGTGAGGATTTGAACTCCAAACTGTTAAGTCGGCACGCTATAAAAAGTTTAAATTGATGCTTTGGATACCGCCTTGGATGGCGCCACCGCTTGACACATTTTCCATCGTCCATTGTAGGATTGGAATACCTTCTTATATAAAATCTTATAAATGCATCTAATTATATGAAATATAAATTATACTTATTGAAAGTACAAAATATTATGTTTTTTTAATATGAAAATTTTGAACTTTCACTTTTTGAATAAATATATAACTTGTTTATCTAATAAATATAAATTTTTATAAATACTAAGTTAGACGCAACACGTGTTGTTGCGGATGCATAAATTAATTATGTACGAAATATAGAAAAATTAATAAAGGATGCCTTAAAGAATTCTTTATTCTAACATTTTTGAAAATACAGCTAAAAGAACTCCTCGAAATGTCATAAATATGACGTCTTCATTATGACGTCTTAAAGAGTCATTATTCTGATTTCTGTAAAAAGTCAAAAAAAATACTATAAGATGTCATAGAACTGATGTCTTATTTATAACATCGTCGGAAGCTTTTAATTTTGATTCCAATAAGAAGTCAGAAAAGATAATACTTTAAGATGTTAAAAAATTGACTTCTCACTCATGAGTTCTTCAAGAGCTCTACATTTTGAGCTCTTAGAAATGATTTCTTTAAGACTTCTGTAAGATGTTTTTATTAGACTTCTTGCAGAAACCTTTTCGATTTGGATGCTATCTGGGAAGGATTATTTTCTGGCAGTGTTTCTAATTAGTCATACTTCTTTTGGTAATTCCATCATTTAAGTTAAAATACCCATTTCGGAATTGCTGGAACCATTGCTTACAAGTACTGTAGCAGAAGAATTATCTCCCAAAGCTGCACAAATCATGCTCTGATAGCTGAAAGGCGAAAAGAAGTTGGTGCTCCAAATGTTGCTTTTCGGACATCCTCAAGCCTACAACTAATTTTTCAGGTTATATTCATAGTAGTCTTGAATCTTATGCCTCGTTTTAAAGCTGAAAGATGGCACTTTAAACCTAATAAATAGTTTAGAAAAAGCAAAATCATTTTTAGGGAAGGGATCTGAATATTGAAAGGAAAATAGCAACATTGCAATCGAATCTACGTACAGCAATAATATCTGAGAATCCACAATATGCCTTGGATGATAAATATGCAAAATTATTCGCCCTATCACGTGAGTAAATAAGAATGTTAATTAAGATAAGTAAGAAGAGTTCGTTAATTTTTAAATATTATTGTAGGTAGTTTATTTTTCAATTCTTCTTTTAGAACCTTCGGTGTGAAACACTAAACTCGAAGAGATTTAGCACTATGTGCCAAATCACTTTTTTAAACTTCTTGGCGTACGTTTCGCTAACCATGTCAACATCTTAGACTGTGAGATACGATCTGTAAATCGATTCTCGAGTGCAATGTGATTCTTGGCGCAGCGGAAATTCACCGCATATTTGTGAGGTCTACGGCGATAATGCTATGTGACAGTAAAGTTAGAAAGTGAGTGAGAATGTTCAAGGACGGGTGAATTAATGTACATGATGAGCCAAACCCTGCCGACCTTCTATGATTTCTGAAGACTTGGTTCGTATTCAATTTCCCTAGGTTTCAAGGTCACTTTTGTTCATCATTGTTTCGAAGAAACTGAATTATCGAAAACTGTGTTCTCGGTGGAGTCCAAGTCTGCTTTCTGACGATCATAAAACAAAGTGATTGAGCCGTGCTTTATCGTACAATCAGAAAGGAGATAAATTGTTATCGTTATCGTTACAGGATATGCGACTTGGTTGTCTTACATGAGTCCTGAGTCCAAGCAACAGTCAATGGAGTGGCGACACACATCGTCTCTAAGCAGAATGAAAGCCAAACGGACAATTTCAGCACCAAAGATCATGGCAACTGTTTTTTGGGACAGGAAATGAATTTTGTTAGTGGATTTTATGCCAAGAGGCACAACAATCAATTCTGATGGGTATTGTGTCACCTGTCAGTACTCGAGGCCTACTGTTGTGTGTCAAATTTCGGCGTGGCCTACTGTCTTCCCGCGTGATGCTGTTCAATGCAATGTTTCTGCATAAACACAAGGTCTAATCAGGTTTTCTGGATGGGAAAAATTGGATCATCCACTTTAAAGTCCTGACCTTACACCCAGTGATTTTCACTTGTTTTGGTGCTTAAAGCAGTTCCTTCCTGGTCAACAGTCCAACGGCGACGAAGAAGGTAAAACTTTAGTCATGGGCTTCTTCACAGGCGGCAGATTTCTTTGACGTCGGAATTAAAACATTTTTTGAGCGGTATGATAAATATTTGAAGAAAATTGGAAATTATGTAGAAAAGTAGATAAAAGTATGTGGAATATGGAATATATATATATATATATATATATATATATATATATATATATATATATATATATATATATATATATATATATATATATATATATATATATATATATATATATATGAGCATTGGTTAGTTACTTGACCGGGAGGAAGCGCCACCCATATATTGGAGGGCACATGTTTCGTCTGTTGGTGGTTAGACTCATCATGGTATCGGCATATGCTCTCTCGCCAAGAATAGGCTGTCCCTCTCCATAATCAAACATCCCATATTTTCGCCAACTTCTCGTCGGATGGCTTATACATGGAGTTTTTTGACTATATATATATATATATATATATATATATATATATATATATATATATATATATATATATATATATATATATATATATATATATATATATATATTATTTATAGTATTTTTCTTTTTACTAACGGACCTGATTTTAAAAATATACCTTGTAAATATTTGGTTCTACAGGCCGAGTTGGTTCATGACTTGGTTTGAATCTAGATCTGAATTTGTTCACCCAAGCTTGGTTTGGATCTTGTCACCCGACCAAATATAGACCACGACTTACGTCGCTTAACTTTAGTTATCGATAAAATGATGTTCGACGCAATGCGGGTAGCTCTTGGACTTGTTGTCGCACATTATTATGTGCAATATAGAACATAGCTTTTATATTTTGAATATTCCTCTTTTATAGAAACCAGCTCTTTATTTTTCATCATTAGATTTTCCTTTTAAATTAATAAAAATATTGAACTGGCATGAATTACTACGAACAGCTGATAATACCAAACATCAAATTGATATTTTTCAGATTCTAATTCACTCAATGATGAGATTGATTATTGGAAATCAATTGTTCAAAGTAAACCTGATAAAATAACTAGAAAAAGAGCAGAAAATTTTATAGCAACCTTGGCTCCTGTAGTAAAAGATTTAAGGTAAGTATTTAGTTGATGGTTAGAGTATAAATTAAAGTGTTTTCTGGTTAAAAATTTCCAGTGCTATAGAGGCTTTACCCATAATTGAAGTGGAAGATCTATTAGAACGTTGCTACAATGTATTGGATGATCTATGGAGACAGGACGGTCACTATCCTAAAGAGAGAATCAAAAATTTAATGGATCTAATAGGTGGGTAAGACAAAAATTATTACAATTTTTGGGGTTCGAGGGGGGAAGGAAACTCTGATTCTGATACCTTTATAAAGTTAATTATCTTTTTTGTGAATTGTGTTTCTTTACTTATGTGTTAATTTGAAACAAGGTTACGCTGGTATATGTGACTGCTAATTAACAATCAAGCAACTAGATAGGTCCACCCTATAGCCCTGACTTAGTTACTGTCTTTAGACTTCTGTCTTTTTCCAAACTAAAAGTTAATTTGAAAGTTTTAGATACTTTTCCGACAGATACTGAATGGCGAACAAAATCCATAATACTAAACCGATAAACAGATTTATCACCAAACCAAATCACTTTTTTTAAACCTCTCGACACGCGTTTCGCTAACCACGTTACCATCATTAGGAAATGATTCAATCTATGATCAATCTAGATTTAATTATCTCCTGATGATACAATATGGTTAGCGAAATGTGCGTCGGGAAGTTTAAAAAAGTGATTTGGAATTTAGTAGTAAATCTTTTCGAGTTTAAGTTTGTTTCATTGATATTTTATGGAAACTGCATCATCTTTTGTCTACTTGTTTCGACCTCTGAAGAAAGTTTTTGTCTTAATAGAGTCCAATTCCGTGATAATAAAGTTAAGTATTTTAATTGGTTTTCAGCATATCATTTGTGGAAACAAACGGTGAAGCAATTTAAGGATCATGACATTTTTAATGATGAATATAATCAAATCAGCGATTTACTACTACAAAGTATTTCTGTGGGAGAAAAATGGCTCAGTTCTTGTAAACAACTCACTGAGCTTCTTTGGCCTAATTATTCGGTAAATCCCTGGAAAGAATCTGAATATCAACCTAAAGACTTGGTCCGGTTTGTTAGTCATCTCAAAGAGGTAATAAAACATCAAGACATTTTCATATTCAACTGAGATGGCCAATGCTTGATGGAAATTCATTATAAATAAACAAACTAAATTGTATATCTAAATTTCCATTATATTCTAAACTTATATGTGTTACAATTGATTTTAAACATAGTGTTTTTTTCAATACACGAAAACTGTATTGAACTTTACAGTAAGAAAAATGTTTACTAAAAGGTCCATCGACACGGGCGTAGCCAGGGGGGGGGGGATTTGGGGGTACAAACCCCCCCGAAATAAGCCAAATATTACCTAATATTATACCGAAAAAATACGAGGAGTGAAGAGAGTTAAATTATTACATTTGAATTGAATATATATCCGAACTAGTGGACGTTGCGCACAGTAACGCCATCTCTTGTCGAGTAGTATATTTTTGTTGTTTTATTTACTTCAAACTAACCCCCCCCCCCAAACGAAATCCTGGCTACGCCGGTGTCCATCGACCTAATAATGCCATAAATGATGATAGTGGGAATTCCATTTTTTCAATGTCTAGATGCGCAATATAAATTTAACAAGGATGAATCATTCAAGTCTGCCTGGTCATTTATCAAAATACTGATTTTTTCTTTTATTAATTTCTAGGCGAGGGGTTGCTAAGCTTTTCAATGTGTTGAGCTACTTTAATAATATTCAAATAGAGAGAGCCATCTAAACTTGTTTAATGTAATAATGGAAACACATTTTCGATGTACAAGATTTATTTTACTATAACTATATTATAGATTACATATGATTATGTTATACATATACAAATCGTATATGTCTGAAAAATAATCACAATTTTGACGCAAGGGCATCATATATTTTTAAAAATTACAGTCGCATGATCCATGTAAATAACAAAAAAGTAACGGCTTACTTTAAAATTTAAATAAAAGCAAATGTAGATCAAAATAACATTTTAATGAGAGTCCGGTTCAAGATATTTCGTTGCCTTTCGGAAAAATGTTAATGCCCCAATAAATTTCAATAAAAATATTCCTAGTTTCATCACAGGCACCAGAGTCGGAGTAGTTTAATTTCTGAATCATTTTGGGAAAAATAAAATATTGTTAAATTATGATTACATTATTATTACTATGTATGACTAAAACATTGTTTATTGGTTTGGGTATTTTGAATTTATTAGTACACCAAAAATAAATAAATAAATACATTTATCTATTAGTACAATAAAAATTATAACTTAAATCATTTAATTCATCATTTAATTATATATTTAATTCGGTTTCATTCTCACTGTCACTTTGATCTACATTAATAATAAGTGGTTCAATATTATTAGTAAATGATACATAGGAATCTTCTGTTTTAATAACATGGTTAATCGAATTTATCCAAGTTTTTTGGGAATACTATCTACATCTTCCTAATTAATGTAGCAGCACTTGCACTTAGAGTCGGATAAATGTTTTCTGATGTTTTACCTGTTTTACCTGATGCCACATATGCTTAATTAGATTAAAAATACGTAATACGGGGGAAGATGTAAAACCGTATGTCCTATATCATATCCATATTTCTTTTTAATATTAAATATCTTTAATATTTCTAGAAGATCACATTTTTTATATGTATTTTCGAAGTATATATCGTTTTTTAATATATAGTTCTGAATTTCCAATTTAGCGTTATTTACATTAGGAACTTTATTTTTTTGGCGGTTATGATAACTAGCATTGTCCATTACAATTACGCTTACCTTAGGCACATTGGACAAAAGACTATTTATAAACCAATCTTCAAAAAGTTCTCCTGTGGTGTCGTCATGGTAGTCCAAAGATGAATGTCTAATATTTTTAGAGACAACTAGTGTTCTAATATTTTAAGAGAATTAGACAACCGTAAACAATTTGGAACCCATCCATCCTCGGAGCCAGCATGTAAAATTGTAATTATTTTTCCCTTGTTTGCTGGGGCTTTAGTTTGGCATTTCCTTGATGTATCTACCCATCCTTTTGCTGGCGTCTCATATGCATCGAACCATGTTTCATCAAGGTAGATTATGGGACGATTTTCTAATTTATATTTTTTATAGAGTTTAAGTAGTCAAACCGCCATCGTCGCAATCGTGATTCCATTAATATAACACATGGGCTGAAAAGTCCCGGGCCTAACAAAGAAAACACAGTTTTTTTGGTTCGAAATTAGCTTTATTCATCAACGTAATCTCCATCAAGAGCAACGCAATCATTCCAGCGCCGCTCTAACATTTCAATACCACTTTTGTAGAATGATTTACCTTTTGCCTCAAAATAGGCCTCAGTTTCAGCGATAACCTCTTCATTCGTGCGAAATTTCTTACCGGCGAGCATTTGTTTCAGGTGTGCGAACAGCCAGTAGTCGCTGGGAGCCGCGGGGAAATTTGGCGAATACGGTGGATGTGGGAGCAATTCGAAGTTCAATTCATGTAGTTTTGCCATTGTTTTGATTGACTTGTGACACGGTGCGTTGTCTTGATGAAACAACATTTTTTCTTTGCCATATGCGGTCGTTTCTTTGCAATTTCGGCCTTCAAACGCTCTAATAACGCTATATAATATTCACTGTTAATGGTATTTCCTTTCTCTTTCTCAAGATAGTCGATAAATATTACACCACGCACATCCCAAAATACAGAGGCCATAACCTTTCCAGCCGATTGTTGTGCTTTCGGGCGCTTTGGACGAGGTTCACCAGTTGCTGTCCACTCAGATGACGATCGTTTTGATTCCGGAGTGAAGTGATGGATCCATGTTTCATCCATTGTCACATATCGACGCAAAAATTCCGGTTTGTTACGTTTAAACATGGCCAAACACTGCTCAGAATCATCAACACGTTCTCGTTTTTGGTCAACAGTGAGCAAACGCGGCACCCACTTTGAACAGAGCTTTCTCATAGTCAAATGCTTATGTAATATAAAGCCAACACGTTCTTTTGATATCTTTACGATGTCAGCTAACTCACGCAACTTCACTTTTCGATTATTCAAAACGATTTTGTGGATTTTTTTTATGTTTTCTGGTGTTACCGCCTCATTTGGACGTCCACTGCGTTCTGTATCATCGGTGTCTCTACGACCACGTTTGAAGTCAGCAAACCAACGTTTTATTGTTGTTTCTGATGGAGCGGAGTGCCCATAACACTTTTCAAGCCATTGCTTCGCTTGAACGGTATTTTTTCCCATCAAGAAGCAGTGTAAAGTTAAAACACGAAATTGTTTTTGATCCATTGTTTTGAAAATAACAAAAGTAGCGTCAGTCTTAGCACAATAACTCACAAACTAATGATTAGAATATCATGAAATTTTAACAGCTGTCTTTTGAGGGTTAGTATTAACTGAAAAAAAAGTAACTGCAATAAAACTAGCGCCATCTATGTGTTAGGCCCGGGACTTTTCAGCCCATGTGTTATGTTTTTTATTAATGGCCCAATATGCAAAACTCATTAGAGATAATATTCTCCGGAGAATAGTTCTGTTGCAAAGAATGTTGGTTTCATCTTTCCTTAGTCGCTGTTTCAATGAATGTAATGCAGGCACAGTTTGCTCTTCATACATAGCATAAATTTTGCTCCGAATTAAGTTTTTGTCACTTTCGTCAACACATTTGCTTTTACCAGAATCACTACAAACTTTTTCGACTTTAATTGGCTTCGTCACAATATATTTAACTGTAGACAACGGCGTTTAAGTTAATGAAGACGTTTCTGCTGCGGCTGCATTTACATTAAACCCCCTATTCAATAAAGAAACATACGCATTAACAATTTGCTTAGTATCGGACAATAAATGTTTTCTTTTAAAATTAGCACTACCGGAGGCACACTGATCATTCTTGCCAAGAACCACACATTTTTAGCACATTTGGAATATTAAAAATACGATCGAAATTATAGAACTGCACTGATTAAGAAAATAATGCGAACTAAACTAAAATATTTCGAAACTACTAAACCAGATATAAAATTAATTTTATTTTTTTACCTGTTATTTTATTAGGCCCGGCCCTGTTTAATTTTTTTGGAACCTTGCCGGGTTTCGTTACGACAGGGGTTGTTAACAGTTTATTGCAGCCATTCCGCCAACAGTATATCTTGAAGCGCACTATACAATTATCTAAATGTTCATCTGTAAGTCGGTTGCGGTATTTGCTCTTAATCACTTTCATATTGGAGAAAGAAGATTCACACAAATAGCTCGAACTGAATAACACTTTCACTTTTAAGGCAACGCTAACTAAACTGAATCTTTGTCTTTACTTACTAAAGGCCAGATACATTTTGTATTTAACTCTAAGGATTTTAAGGTTCAATCATTTTGAAGCGTAATAACTTCCATTTCTGTTGTAGCCCAATCCTCGCCAAAATTCTGCACTGGCAAGTTGCTCAATATTAATTTCTATGAAGGGTGACCCAACAAATTGCACCGCTAGAGCGATGACGTTAAAATCTTTAAAACCAGATTTAAAAACATCCTTCAAGTTCGATATTATTTGCACATGATATTTACTGTCGTAAGGTTGCAACTGATTTTGAGATATATTTTCTGAAAGAACAGGGAAGTGCTTGGTGTCGCGATTGATTAGGTTTTCTTCTCAAAACTCAAGCTTTTTGGTGAACGCTTTGATATCAGAAATCATTTCCGATAATTCTTTGTCTCTCCCTTGAAGTTGTAAATTAAATTCATTCAACCTCTCGGTAAAATCCATCATAAATCTTCAAGCGAGGCTGAGTTTTCCAGTTCAGGAATGAGTTTATCGCATTGATTCAAACATTCAACTAGAGCAGGTAGGAGATCATCAAAACGTTTGATTACTTTTCCTCTATTTAACCACCGGACTTTAAAGCGAAGAAGCAAATCCTCGTATTGAGTTCATTTCATCGGTCAGTTCTTTGAATAATCTTCTCTGTAACGACTGAGCTCTAACGTTGTTCGCAATTTTTACTGCCATTTTCATTTAGTTTCAAAACCTCCCCTCATAATGCTTGTTGGTAGATAATATAGTAATAAGAGAGGAATTGCGGAAAAGTATCATCCAAACATAACGCCACAAGACTCTTTTCGGAACCCACCACAGCTGGAGCTCCATGTGTTGTCAAATCTAATATTTTAAATATTGAAATTTTCTCAGACGAAATAATATTTTTCAAATGAGCCATTTTAGAGGAATAATCTTCAAAAGTTCTTCTTTAATCATAAAATCGTTACAAATCATCCTGACGAAAACAGCCAACTAGGCGGTATCAACGACATCTGTGCATCCATGATGTTGCAGGGAAAAATTACTACAGTTATCTAAGTCATATGTTAACTGTAAAAAAATATCATTACTCATTACTTCTACTCGTCTCATCACTGTACTGGCAGAAAGTTGCATTGTTTTCATGGCAGACACTATATCATTTTTATTAAAGTTAAAGTTGGCGAATAATGAATCAGCAGCTTCTAAAAATGCATGTTTTATTATTTTTCCTTCATAAGGCTTCTAATTTTGTCCAATTATCTGCGACACGCTATAGGAAGCTTCAGTTGCAGCATTATTTTTGTCAAATACCTTAAAAAATGTCGATTGTTGTTCAATTAACTGATTTTTCCATTGTCTCAACTTTTCCTTTCTAGCGCTAGAATGTAAAGGATATGATTTTTTAATAGTCGCATGAACAGTTTTATGGTGGCTTTCAATATTTCCCTTTTTAGCAACGGATACAGAAGCGTTACACAACAAACACACACTTTTGCTTTGAATTTCTGTAAAGAAGTATTGTTCTTCCTACTCAGAATGGAAATGGTATGTCTTAACTTTTTTACTACTGCTTGCAATACTTGTAATTGTAATTGTAACGTAACTGAACACTGAACGCAGCGTCGTCGCACAGGCCTATCTATATATACCGTTAAAAAGCATATATACCGAAATCCTTCCTGAATAATCGATTGGTCGCTACTCGCTACAGTTTTTTCGGATTGTAGCATGGTGACGGCAGCGGCTGATTTTCGGCGCCTACGATGCGCTGATCAGGCCGTAATGCGTAACAGCATTATAATTTCGATATTTTCGTTTATAAAGATTATGTATTCGATGTCTGAGGATTGCTTATAGCAGTGAGCTACCGAAATTGTTTACGCGAACTACCGGTAGCTCACAATCGACGCATTGGCGACCCCTTTTCTAGGCTCTCTAAAAGATCTAGTTTTTTAGATCTATTTTTATTATGTCATATTTAGATATTTTCGTTGAAGTGTCATTTTCTGACACATAAAGTGGTTACCATAATGGGAATTAGTTTTAAAACAGAATAAAACAATTTTTTATTTTGTTATCTAGCACTTTTATTTTTAAACAAAATTTGTGTGACTATAGTTTCGTAACTTTACATTATCAAACACTACTTTAAAACTTGAGTTTAAAAAGTAAAAAATTGTTTTATTATTTTATTATTAAAACTCAAGTTTTAAAGTAGTGTTTGAGAATGTAAATTCGTTTTACGAAACTATAGTCACACAAATTTTGTTTAAAAATAAAAGTGATAGATAAGAAAGTAAAAAAAATGTTTTATTCTTTTTTTAAAAAATTAACTATCACAAAGTAACAACAAATCAATCAATAAATTGGGAATTATTTTGTTCCTTAATATTTATTTTTTTATGTTCATTGAGTCTAGAACATCTTCCTGTTTGTCCAACATACGAGGGTATCTGAAAAATTTCCGAAAAAAAAATCGGCATGAAGATGCCGTTATACATATATAACAATACAATACAAACTAATAATCTAATGTGTTGTGTTATTTATGTTGTACTTGCCTTTTTCAATGTTATCGGTAGTGGTTGCAGTTTTTGGCCGTTCCGAACGTTCATCGTCAACCAAGCTGGTACGACCACTTTTAAATTCAGCTTCCCAACAATTCACGGTGGCAAATGATGTTGCACAGTCCTCGTTAACAGCAGCCATCTCGGCCTTAATTTGCGTAGGCGTATTACCTTTTAAATGCAAGAATTTATGACGGCTCGATATTCGATTTTTTTTCATATGTGCAGAAACACTAACATCGACTGACATAAATAATTGTTAAACAACAACTGAGTATTTAATATCGCTGAAATTTTCAAGGTTGCCTTTCAGCGCATGCGCAATTATATTACCAGAATATTTTTGATGAGTAACACATGTTACTCTTCATGTTGGGGTTGTTTTTCACACTTTTCACACATACAAAACCGAAGACATATCACAATAAGTGGATCAAATTCTAAAATCGGGGCCATTGATACTGTAAAAGGGTACTCAGCTACGATGTGCTGAAGGTTTTGGCGAGGTTTTCTACAGTCACAAGCCGGGGACTGAGTCAGTCCCCATTTGTAGAAAGAGTCATGGCATATGCCGTGGGACGTTATTATTCTGTTAAGTATCTTCCACTCGTGGCGGGGAAGCTCCATTATGGTAAGGGTGCTGTAGGGTCGATGACATGAGCCGCTTGACTCGGTCCTGAAATGTTCCAGAATTCCCTCCATTTAGCATTAGGTTGACATTTTTTCCGAGGTGTTGTTCCGCTAGCAGCAGTGGGGGGCAACTAGACTTCAGTTTCCGCAGACCGACAACAGGTAAGACATTATGTAGTGGGGGGAGGGGTTGATAATATTTTTCTTGTTTTCCCTGGCTAACCTTTCGTGTCTGCGGATAGTGGGTGGACCAATATTACTCAGAGTGGGAAGCCAAACTAGAGGTGTGCTTTTTAAACAGCCATTGATTATTCTCATTTTCTTATTGGCATTTCTTTACGTGGCAGCTGTTTAGCCAGATTGGACGGCAGTATTCAGAAACCGAGTAGACCAAGCTAAGAGCTGATGATTTAATGGTATATGCTTCTGCGCCCCACGTGGTATCCCAAAGTTTGTAAATTATATTGTTATATTAAGGGCTCGATTCATGGTTACTCCTAGATATTTTGGATAAGAATTGTAATATAGCGAGTTGTTATTGAAGTATACTTGGGGCTTCAGGTCTGCTTGTTTGTTATTGAGGTGGAACCACTACACTTCAGTTTTATTTATATTTGGGATTAATCTCCAGTCAGCTAAATATTTCCAATACAGACAGGTCTTCTGATAATATGTTTCTAGCTTATTCTATGGTTTTACTGCAGGTAGCAAGAGCATATCCAATTTTTGTTGTGTGTGGGATATGTGAGATATACAGATTAAACAGAACAGGTACGAGTACAGATATTTGAGGAAGGCCGGTGTCTAATTTTGCTCTTGCTCTTTCCTGTTATTACTTGGAAGGGCCTGTCGCAGAGCATACATTTTAATGAAGTTGTTACTCGCCTGTATGGTACCACGTTAAGGAATTTGTATAGAAAACCTTCTCTCCAAACCGTGTCATATGCTGCAGTCAAGTCAACATACCCCACATCAGTCTTCAGTTGTTCTTGAAACCCTGCCTCAACATGTGTTGTTAAACTGAGTACCTGGTCCACACAGCTGCGATGGGGCCTGAATCTAGCCAGGAGTATGTTCCAGTATCAGTGGGCCTAGTTAGTTTAGTAACAATATCTCTAGAAGTTTGTAGCATGAACTTAATAGAGTTATGAGTTATGATATATTACTTAATCACATTCTTGTGGGTTTCCTGCAGTTTTTGACGAATTTGGAATGAATTCCATCGAAACCTCGCCAGATTTGGTGTCTTCCAGTGCTTTATAAGTAATCAGGGTGGGCTGCAGTTTGACGGCGGATTGTTAGCTGTTTCTTAATGCCTGCGAACTCTTTTTTGCTACTCAGGGCCTTGGAAGGTCTTATTTATTGATATTGGTATGTTTAATAATGTGTATAAATGACTTGTGTGTATAAATGACAAATCGATTTTGTTGTATATCAGTATATGTAATGCAAATTAAAATATCATCAATATATCTGTATAAGTAAACTAATGATTTAAACAACTGATTTATCTTATTTTCTATGTTATACATAAAAAATTTAGCCAGTAAAGTGTGTGTTGAAACAAGTCCAATACGAGTTTTAATTATAGTGGAAATTTAGATATAAATGGTAGTTTGTTTACTTAAAAAAAATCATTTAAAAGTAAATATTCGTTTTCTAGCTTTTAAAAATAAGAATGGTACACAAACAACTGGTCAGACTCTCCACTGAAGAAGAGTTGGACGACTTACAGAATCAGAAAATCTTCAAACCCTTCAAAGACATCGACATCCTTTCCTATGACAATGACAGTGAAGGTGATGATTTAACAAAAGCCAATAAGGAGTTCGAGTATCTGCTACAGCCAGCTGAGAAAAGAGTCGCTTTGAAATTGAAAAAACAACTGGTCTCGGTTAATTCGAACATTCGACAAGTAAATCTGGCATTTTCTCTTGTCTGCTTTTGTACTTAAGTCAGAATTTTAGTTGATCTACGAATTTACACGTTATGCCGAATTGATCTGTCGACCAGTGTTAAAGAAACTTCTCCAATCGGAACGCCAGTTCCTTCTGAGTTCATTGCATGAATACGTTTCCCAAATTCAGTCGCAGGCCAATTCAGGATCATCAAAAATCTCAACCAGGCAGGAAACTTCCGACGTAATAAAGGAGGTTATCTATCTTAGGCAGCTTGATGCCAGATTAGATGAAGTTACGATGGTTATAAAGATGTTGCTTGACGACCTGGACGGCTTTGAGAACATATCTGATTTTGTTATGGGTATCGCTAACGATTTGAAAACCCAAATAACCGAGTTGTTTGATTCCTGGTGCTCTGATATTACAGCTGATATAAATAATCATACTTTAAGGTAACTTTTATTATTATGATTTTTTTATTTAATAGATGAGCAGCATAAACATGAATTTAATCAATTGTTCAAACAGTCTATAAATACATGTTTTGCTAAACATGGTATCTTCATCAAAGAACAACTATGGTAAAGGTTTATTTATATAAAGGGTGTTCCAATAAGAATGCCGGTTTTGCAAAGTTATCTAATTCTAAACGAAATGGAACAGAAACATTTTCACCATGAGATATTGGAGAAGACGTTGTAGGAAGATCAGAATAAAAAATCTGTTCAGCATTTTTACCAGATCTACGCTCACCTGGATTAACAATACAAAAATAACAGTCTTGCACATTATCACTAGGTTCCCTCCAAAGTCTTGGCACTACAAGCTTCATGTGCCGTTTTTCTACTCGATACCAGGCGAGAAATAACGAAAACAACTAGTAAACTTGAAGAGATTTACCACTAAACACCAAAACGCTTTTTTGAACTGCTCAACGCACGTTTCGCTAACCATGTTAGCATCATCAGGTGATGATTTAATCTTAAGATAATTTAATCAGATTAAATCATCTCCTGATGATGTTCAAAAAAGCGTTTTGGTATTTAGTGGTAAATCTCTTCAAGTTTAGTATTTCACACCAAAGGTTCCAACAGAAGAATTGAAAACAAGTAGTGTAATTTAAGTTTTATGCATAAAAAATATTAAAATAGAATATTAATATGTTCGAGATTTTTCAAAATTTTAAATTTTAGTTTTTTACCTTCTAAAGTATTTTGGCAATTAATACAGGCAAAGGGAGGTACCCAATTTTTATCTTGATTCAGGATTTTGAGGTTAAATTAGGGTTCATAAGCTTCGCAAAGCTTCAAATTTGTCACCAAAGCAAATTTTTTGCTTGTTACTTTAATACATTCACCGCAAATAAAACATAATGAATCAACATCCTGTTTACACTGTCTTGATGCCATTTTCTAACTTAGTAATACACAAGGGCGGTGGTTACAGCTGTGATAGACATGTAAACACTCACTACTGTGCCCTTCACAAATAATATGCAATTTGCTATCGGGTTAATCTGTCGACAGGTTGACAAAAATTCTTTTTGTCGACCTGTATTGCCAAAAGATTTTCTTTTCATTCAACTAATACTGGTACAGATTTTTTGTCATTTTTCGGAATCGTCTCAGTTTCCCACATCACGGCTTCTTGAACTTATGTAACACTATCTTTCATAAAACGTTCTTTTCATGGCCAGTTTGAGTTTCGGGAACAGGAAATATTTACACGGAGATAAGTCAGGCGAATACGGAGGATATTGAAGCGCAGAGCTTCACATCTTGAAATAAATAGAATAATCGATTAAGTCATTTGTCGAAATTTCGTGAATCATATCTTTGGTCATATTTCATTCATCCGCTATGCATCTCATAGTCGAATTCGCATCGTTGGCGATCATTTCCCGCACTTTTACCACCAACTCATTGCCGTTTTTGGCCGGCCTGGCTTTGGGTCATCTTCCAAAACATCACGATCGTCCTGGAATCACTTATATTACTCGAACACACCTGTACGGGATAAGGAATCATCACCATACATTTTTTTCATCAATTCAAATGTTTCTGCAAAAGTTTCACCGAGTTTGAAACGAAATTTAATATTATCTCTTTGTTCCAGTGTGACAAATCGTGATAGAGGAAATATTCAACTTTCACATTATATATTGTATCAATAGATGGCACTAATAGTTTTCATTAAATTTAAAAAGGCTCGTTATTTTTTCGACATACTATGCAGAGGAATTGAAGAACTTCGTAGAATAAACTTTTCATATTAAACTATTTGTCGTAAACATTAAACCCAACAAGATTTATCATTAAACACCAAATCACTATTTCTAATTTATTGACGTGCATTTCGCTAACTTTGTTACCATCATCAGGAAACTATTCAATCTGATTCTATATTTTTAGTTTAAACGAAAATGACCCAGTGGTGGAATTTTCTAAAGATAAGCTGATGAAAGTGAATTATCCTGGGAAGCTCATTACTCTCATCTCAGAAGTGAGACAGTTCAAAGCAATGGGATATCGGGTACCCTCCCTAATTGACGACACAGCTGGACACGCCAAACGCTTTATGCGGTTTGCCCGAATCCTTGAACAGGTTGCCAATTTCCATAACACAATAGGCAGTCGTATGATCCCATCCCAGAAGCCAATGATGCTTTCCAGTGCGTTGGAACTATCCAAATTGGTGCAGGAGCAAGAAGTTGTGTCTTGGGGTGATGAAAAAGCAGTGGAAAAGTATGTGGACGTGTTAAAAAGAGCCGTTGAAAAACTATCGAGGAATAACAGCTTGCTTACATCATATCATATTGAAATCATTGACAAGGTACAGATTCATTACTAGGATATCCTTAAGTAATGCCATTTTTTCAAATTTAAAAACAATTTTCATTTAGTAAGGATAATATAACATAAACTATATTCTAGTTAAACATATTGATAGAGTATTTATTAAATTTTGAAAATATTTAGGTAAACTGTATAAGAATGGGAAAGCAATTGATTTATAAGTTTCGAAAGCTTAAGAGAGCTATTTATCCTGGTACCTTAGATAGCAAAACATGTTAGGGTTGGTTTAATTTTTTTTAAAACAGCGATTTCAATATTTTCGAC
Organism: Cosmopolites sordidus; assembly: GCA_031761425.1. Classification (NCBI taxonomy): domain Eukaryota; kingdom Metazoa; phylum Arthropoda; class Insecta; order Coleoptera; family Curculionidae; genus Cosmopolites; species Cosmopolites sordidus. The sequence goes on from JARFXV010000234.1 coordinate 267,541, forward strand.
ACTATCAAATCTAAAAAACCTGTTGAGTTTGATAAGGATTTGTTGTTGGGTGAAACTGAAACTGATCCCAAACAAACCATCGAGGAGTAACACTTCATGGTCTACAATTCAGCGATATTTAAAACAGAGCACAAAGAGAAGGAATGTGGTGCCATATCAACTTTCACTTGTGTTCACAAAATTCAAAAAATTCAAAAAAATCAAATCAATCACACTAAAACAGTGTTATGGTCAGTTTGGTGGGATTTTGTAGGAATGTAATTATTATGAAGATATGAATCCTAATTAAACCATAGGTGCTGTATATTAATGTACTAAACTTGATAGACTAAACATGGCTTTGAATCAAAAACGTCCAAGAGTGATTAATCCAAAATATGTTTTACTACATGGCAATGCAAAACCTCATAGTGCTAGAACCAGCCAAGAAAAAAATTAAGAATTAGGCTGGAAAGTACATCCTCACCCACCGTATTCTCCTGATGCTGCCCCATCAGATTGCCATCTTTTCAGATCTATGAAACATCAGATCAACTGCGACAGCTATCAAAACAGTACTAGAATAATAAAGGGTGTCTCAGAATGTTTTTGGTACATAAAAGTAAAATATTTAATTGCTGTTAAGTTACAGAGTAGTTTTTGAATTTTTATTTATGAAAAACAATCATCCGTAAATGCGTATGATATGCTTCTTCACACTTCTTAAGTAGCCCCAGAGCAAAAAATCAGCAAGCGTTAAATCTGGGTTCCTCGGTGGCCAGTTGATGTCCCCTCAGTGACTAATCACTATTTCAGGGAATAAATCGTGAAGAGCTGCTAAAAAATTATTCGTGACGTGCGAAGTTGCTCCATCTCGTTGGAAAAATGTGTTGCCATTGTTGCCAATCGAATTTTGCACTTCTGAAGCCAAAAAAGGCTAGATTATATGGTAATAATGATGGGCTTAACAGTCTGAGCGCGACCACGGTTATCCTCAAAAAGTCTTAACCTCTGAACCGTCATGGTTCAAACCTTTAATTCAAAGTACAAGATGAAGCGTTCTAGTAATTTCAAAATTAACCCAGGAGGTAGACAATCCTCTGCCAGCTTTGCTGGTACAACCGGACTTTCGGATTCTGGGGCGTCCGGGCTTAAACGCAAAATCTTTCAGAGGGAGTCGGAGACCTCTGGCCAACGTCTGAAACGTTAAATCTGGGTTCCTCGGTGGCCAGTTGATGTCTCCTCAGTGACTAATCACTATTTCAGGGAATAAATCGTGAAGAGCTGCTAAAAAATTATTCGTGACGTGCGAAGTTGCTCCATCTCGTTGGAAAAATGTGTTGCCATTGTTGCCAATCGAATTTTGCACTTCTGAAGCCAAAAAAGGCTAGATCATATGGTAATAATGATGGGCTTAACAGTCTGAGCGCGACCACGGTTATCCTCAAAAAGTCTTAACCTCTGAACCGTCATGGTTCAAACCTTTAATTCAAAGTACAAGATGAAGCGTTCTAGTAATTACAAAATTAACCCAGGAGGTAGACAATCCTCTGCCAGCTTTGCTGGTACAACCGGACTTTCGGATTCTGGGACGTCCGGGCTTAAACGCAAAATCTTTCAGAGGGAGTCGGAGACCTCTGGCCAACGTCTGAAACGTTAAATCTGGGTTCCTCGGTGGCCAGTTGATGTCTCCTCAGTGACTAATCATTATTTCAGGGAATAAATCGTGAAGAGCTGCTAAAAAATTATTCGTGACGTGCGAAGTTGCTCCATCTCGTTGGAAAAATGTGTTGCCATTGTTGCCAATCGAATTTTGCACTTCTGAAGCCAAAAAAGGCTAGATCATATGGTAATAATGATGGGCTTAACAGTCTGAGCGCGACCACGGTTATCCTCAAAAAGTCTTAACCTCTGAACCGTCATGGTTCAAACCTTTAATTCAAAGTACAAGATGAAGCGTTCTAGTAATTACAAAATTAACCCAGGAGGTAGACAATCCTCTGCCAGCTTTGCTGGTACAACCGGACTTTCGGATTCTGGGACGTCCGGGCTTAAACGCAAAATCTTTCAGAGGGAGTCGGAGACCTCTGGCCAACGTCTGAAACGTTAAATCTGGGTTCCTCGGTGGCCAGTTGATGTCTCCTCAGTGACTAATCATTATTTCAGGGAATAAATCGTGAAGAGCTGCTAAAAAATTATTCGTGACGTGCGAAGTTGCTCCATCTCGTTGGAAAAATGTGTTGCCATTGTTGCCAATCGAATTTTGCACTTCTGAAGCCAAAAAAGGCTAGATCATATGGTAATAATGATGGGCTTAACAGTCTGAGCGCGACCACGGTTATCCTCAAAAAGTCTTAACCTCTGAACCGTCATGGTTCAAACCTTTAATTCAAAGTACAAGATGAAGCGTTCTAGTAATTACAAAATTAACCCAGGAGGTAGACAATCCTCTGCCAGCTTTGCTGGTACAACCGGACTTTCGGATTCTGGGGCGTCCGGGCTTAAACGCAAAATCTTTCAGAGGGAGTCGGAGACCTCTGGCCAACGTCTGAAACGTTAAATCTGGGTTCCTCGGTGGCCAGTTGATGTCTCCTCAGTGACTAATCATTATTTCAGGGAATAAATCGTGAAGAGCTGCTAAAAAATTATTCGTGACGTGCGAAGTTGCTCCATCTCGTTGGAAAAATGTGTTGCCATTGTTGCCAATCGAATTTTGCACTTCTGAAGCCAAAAAAGGCTAGATCATATGGTAATAATGATGGGCTTAACAGTCTGAGCGCGACCACGGTTATCCTCAAAAAGTCTTAACCTCTGAACCGTCATGGTTCAAACCTTTAATTCAAAGTACAAGATGAAGCGTTCTAGTAATTACAAAATTAACCCAGGAGGTAGACAATCCTCTGCCAGCTTTGCTGGTACAACCGGACTTTCGGATTCTGGGGCGTCCGGGCTTAAACGCAAAATCTTTCAGAGGGAGTCGGAGACCTCTGGCCAACGTCTGAAACGTTAAATCTGGGTTCCTCGGTGGCCAGTTGATGTCTCCTCAGTGACTAATCATTATTTCAGGGAATAAATCGTGAAGAGCTGCTAAAAAATTATTCGTGACGTGCGAAGTTGCTCCATCTCGTTGGAAAAATGTGTTGCCATTGTTGCCAATCGAATTTTGCACTTCTGAAGCCAAAAAAGGCTAGATCATATGGTAATAATGATGGGCTTAACAGTCTGAGCGCGACCACGGTTATCCTCAAAAAGTCTTAACCTCTGAACCGTCATGGTTCAAACCTTTAATTCAAAGTACAAGATGAAGCGTTCTAGTAATTACAAAATTAACCCAGGAGGTAGACAATCCTCTGCCAGCTTTGCTGGTACAACCGGACTTTCGGATTCTGGGGCGTCCGGGCTTAAACGCAAAATCTTTCAGAGGGAGTCGGAGACCTCTGGCCAACGTCTGAAACGTTAAATCTGGGTTCCTCGGTGGCCAGTTGATGTCTCCTCAGTGACTAATCATTATTTCAGGGAATAAATCGTGAAGAGCTGCTAAAAAATTATTCGTGACGTGCGAAGTTGCTCCATCTCGTTGGAAAAATGTGTTGCCATTGTTGCCAATCGAATTTTGCACTTCTGAAGCCAAAAAAGGCTAGATCATATGGTAATAATGATGGGCTTAACAGTCTGAGCGCGACCACGGTTATCCTCAAAAAGTCTTAACCTCTGAACCGTCATGGTTCAAACCTTTAATTCAAAGTACAAGATGAAGCGTTCTAGTAATTACAAAATTAACCCAGGAGGTAGACAATCCTCTGCCAGCTTTGCTGGTACAACCAGACTTTCGGATTCTGGGGCGTCCGGGCTTAAACGCAAAATCTTTCAGAGGGAGTCGGAGACCTCTGGCCAACGTCTGAAACGTTAAATCTGGGTTCCTCGGTGGCCAGTTGATGTCTCCTCAGTGACTAATCATTATTTCAGGGAATAAATCGTGAAGAGCTGCTAAAAAATTATTCGTGACGTGCGAAGTTGCTTCATCTCGTTGGAAAAATGTGTTGCCATTGTTGCCAATCGAAATTTGGACTTCTGAAGCCAAAAAAGGCTAGATCATATGGTAATAATGATGGGCTTAACAGTCTGAGCGCGACCACGGTTATCCTCAAAAAAGTAGTGGCCGATAATTCCTTCGCTTGATATGGCGGACCAAACGACAACTTTAGGTGAGTGTAATAGTTTCTAGTGAGTTCCAGCGGATTGTCAGCAGCCCAATATCTGCGTGACCTTTGATGTGGAAATTTGATTCATCAGAAAACCATATGTTATTGGAGTTTCTAAAACGATTTTTATTATCCTGCAAAATTCGACTCGTTTAGCTGGATCATCGGGCTACATCCCTTGTATAATAACAATTTTTTAGGGGTGGAAATGTAAATCTTTGCGGTTAAGCAATGAATCCTGGATCTGTGTAAATGTAGAGAAGCTGCGCGGAGTCGTAAAGACGGTCGTGGATCGTCTCTAACAGACTGGCGAACGCGGTCAACATTCGTGCTCATTCTTGATGTCCTTTTGATTTATCCGGCATTGTGTTTCCAGTCTCTTTAAACTTGTGCACCCAATGCTTGCGAATTAAATTCGCACTTGGCATATTTTTCATGGTCGTAAATTACCATGTATCCTGACAGACGTCGAACAATAGTATAGGAATTGTTGTCACCACTCCCCTCCCTCCACTATCTGTGCTTGGCGCGTAATAAGGTTCGTTCCAACCTGTAATCACAAACATGTTTCCAACAGTTTGCAAATTGTTTTTAACGCGCATGTCTGTAAGATATTTGGATCCCTGACCATATGCCGTTGTTACTAACAGGTATTGAACGATTCGTTTTCTGTTCCAACCGAGTTTCCAAACTGTCCGAAAACTATCAGAACGATTTGCGGATTATCTTCTGAGCAATGATTTGGCGCAGGTGTATAAAATAAACACAAATTTTTCTCTGTGAACGTAAGTGAACATAACATAGAACTCTTCAATGTGTTAAACGTGTTTATTTGAACAAATTTTATTATATATTTCAAAGACTTCTAATTATTATACTTTATTACGACTTGGCAAATATGAGTGATGAAGAATATACCGAAGAGTGACATATCGTTCATGGAGAGTAGTGATGACGATGATTTAGAGTTATGAGCAGCGAATTAAAGTCCAAAACTATTTAGGTAGGTTAGCACAGAAAATAATAAAAATATATAGTATCTCATACTGTTAATATTTTCAGATGAAATAGTGCCAGAGTATTCGGAGGCAGTATTCTTTGAACATTTCAGATTAACAAGGCAAACTTCTAATAATATTGCCGAACGATTTGAAATAAGTCAGTATTTTAGTAAGCAAATGGGTCAACATGGGAACATACCTGCTTTACATCAAGTAATATAAAATATCACTTTTATACAATTATTATTTGCTGGTTTGACCATAGAAGAAAAATAATGGATGTCTTTATTGGATACCCTGGCTCTGTTCATGAGAGCAGGGTTTCTAGAAACCCCCCATTAAAGTCCAGATTGGAAGAGAAATGTGGAAGATATTATCTTCTGGGTGATAGTGGTTATCCCTTGCTTCCCAATTTATTAACCCCTTACAAAGATAGGGGCAATTTAACAAGAAAAGAGCTTCATTAACTATATATGACTATAAATGAACTATATATAAAATTAAGGCAAATTGGATTGATTTGCCTTTTTGTCACAGCAGCAAGCGTACTGCATAACATTGCGTTAGATGACAATTTTATTGTGAATGAACCTGTGGAAGTAAATGAAAATAATCAACCAGGTGATGAAGAACAAAATGACGAAGACTTGGAAGCTTGTGCCATTAGGAATCGGGTAGCAAACACCCTACCATTGTAAATGTAAAGTCACTTAGTTAATAATAGGGCAAATAAATCAAAAATTTATTTCACAATAAAAATACTTTCTTCACAAAGTTCCCTTAAAAATGTATTTGATTTTGCAAAATTTTTATATAATTATTATATTTGCAGATTTGCTGCAAAATAAGCAGCCCCGAACCAAGGCAAAAAGAAAGCTAAATCCACTTAGCGTCTGACTTGTATCAAGCGGCCGAGTGGTCAGCGTCTGTTCACCAGTGGTGCGGCTGATATTTAAATTCTGGAACTAACCCCTCCAGTCTTAACCTCTGAATCGTCATGGTTCAAACCTTTAATTCAAAGTACAAGATGAAGCGTTCTAGTAATTACAAAATTACCCCAGGAGGTAGACAATCCTCTGCCAGCTTTGCTGGTACAACCGGACTTTCGGATTCTGGGGCGTCCGGGCTTAAACGCAAAATCTTTCAGAGCGAGTCGGAGACCTCTGGCCAACGTCTGAGACCGAAAATAAAAACTTTCTTTGGAACGGTAAATATCAATTCTCTCCTGCGTCCAGGAAAACTACACGAATTGGGGCGAACATTAAATCAGCAAAAAATCCAAATTTTAGCTTTGCAAGAAACCAGATTGATAGATGATAACACCTTGGAATTCGGCAACTACAGACTTTTTAAAAGTAAAACGGACAAAAGAATACTCAAAAATACACCACATCTCGGTGTTGCTTTCGCTGTCTCAAGAAACATTCTTGGTTCTATAACAAATGTCCAGCCAGTAAATAATCGACTTATGACACTATCCCTCAAGTGTGCTAACAAAAACTATACATTAATCAATGCACACCTCCCAGTTAACGAAGAAAATAAATCTAATCCTGAAAAAGTAAATAAGTCCTGGGAAATTCTGGAAAAGACTATCTCTAAAATTCCCTCTAACCATGTAAAAATCCTATTGGGTGATTTCAACGCCCAACTAGGGAAAGAAAAAAAGTACAGGAAAACATTCGGCAGTTTTCCCGCTCATAAATGGACTAACCATAATGGTAGAAGATTGGTTGAACTATGTTCGCAGTTTAATCTAAAAATAATGTCAACCCATTTTAAGAAGAAAATAACAAAACAAAAGACCTAGAGGTGCCCAAACACGTACATGGGTGAATTTCAAATTGACCATGTTGCCATTTCGTACCCCAATTATAAAGAGATTTTGAATGTTCAAGTCAGGAAAGGAGCAAATATAGACACGGATCACTACTTGACTAGAATCAAACTTAGCTTAAAACTTCGAAAACTTATTCAAAAGGGGCTGCTAATACCAAAGTTTGACCCAACGAAAATAAAACCAGCCCTAACAGAAGAGCTTGATAAACAACCTGCACAGAACTGGCAAGAATTAAAACAAAAAATTATTAAAACAGCCTTAAAGTTGGTCCGTTTACAAAAACGTAGAAAACATCCGTGGTGGGATGAAGTTTGCGAGCAAGCAGTATTAAGCCGAAGTAAAGCATTCAAAGATTGGAACAGTCAAAAAACAGCAATAAACTATAACATCTTTTTGGAAGTAAGAAAAGAAGCATCGAAGCTAATTAGACAAACTAAAAGAAAATATGAAAACAATCAACTTAATGAAATAGAAAAAGATTTCCAAAAAAATAACACCCGAAACTTTTACAAAACTTTTAAAACTAAATTAACAGGCTATCAACCACAGAGCCTATGCTTTCAAAAGGAAAACGGACAACTAGCTCTAAATAACCAAGACAATTGCAAAGAACTTGCGAAATATTTTGAACACTAAACCCTAAACAAACAAACCCAGATTCATTACCACCGAATGAAGAGGAAATACTTAGGCAAATCAAGCGGCTTAAAAATAACAAAGCTTCTGGTGAAGATGGAATCACTGCTGAACTTTTGAAATCCGCTGGTCCAGGTACAATCAAGGAAATAACCAAAATTCTACAAGAAGTTTGGCGAACCGAACGGATTCCGGAAGATTGGAAAGATGCTCTAATCCATCCACTACATAAGAAAGGAGATAGAACGGATGTAAACAACTATAGAGGGATATCTCTTCTCCCAGTTTGTTACAAGATTCTATCTCAATGTCTACTAGACAGAGTACAGGAACAGTTAGAACCGAACATTGATGAATATCAGACAGGTTTTCGACCGGGCAGATCCTGTCCTGAACAGATCCTGAATCTAAAGTTGATTCTAAGACATCAAAAACTGTACAATAAAAATCTCGTCTGTACATTTGTGGATTTCAAAAAAGCATATGATTCTATTGACCGCGAATCTTTATTCCGAATCTTGAAAGAACAAGGACTAGATCTGAAAACGCTGGCAATTATTAAAGCAACGTTAACTAACACGAGGTCAAAAGTTAAATTCATGGGTGACATCTTAGAACCCTTCGAAATTAAATCTGGTGTGAGACAAGGGGATGGACTCTCGCCACTCTTATTTAACTGTGTTCTAGAAAAAGTAATACAGGAGTGGCGTGAAAAAAAGTCGGCACTGAATATTGACCAGCCCATTAAACTGGGGAGAACCAACATCAAAATTGATTGTTTGGCATTTGCTGATGCTCTAGCAATTTTAGCTTAAGATGTATTAACGGCTCAAAAACAGATTAAAATCCTAAAAGAAACAGCAGAAAAGGTAGGACTCCAAATATCCTTTGAAAAGACACAATACATGACCTGCCAGAGACTAAGAACACCATTTCTAAAAACAAAATATGGTAACATCAGACGAGTCTCTCAATTCAAATATTTGGGTGAAATAATCATGGAAAATGGGTTGGAAAAAGCGGCCAATAAGGGTAGATGTCAAAAAATGGAAACGGCATTGAGACTTACACAAAATATTTACAACAAAAAATGCCTATCTAAAAACACAAAACCGAGACATTACAACACGGTTATTTAGCCAGAATGTCTATATGCTTCAGAAACGCTCATTTTGAATAGAAAGAGGGACATCGAGGAGATTGAAAAGAAGGAAAGAAAAATCATAAGAAAAATCCTAGGCCCCAAACAAATAAATAGCACAGCATACCGACTTCGAGAAAACCAAGAAATCAAACAATACACAGATATACATAGCGATATGAGAAAAAGAAGACTTAAGTTTTACGGACACATCAAACGCATGAATCCGAGTAGGCTAACTAGACAAATAGTCGAATTTTATGAAAGTAGGAGTAAAGCTAAAGTAGAAATAATTAAATGGATTGCTGCAATTAAAGAGGACCTAAGATCAGCAAATATTACACAAAGTGAAATTCAGGATAGAGGTTGTTTCAGACACAAGGTTAACGTTTGGAAGGTTGGCCAGAGAGAAAAATGTAGGAAGACTGGAACAACTTGGTCTGACGAAAGGAAAAAAGCTCATAGCGAAAGAATGAAATTAGTATGGGCTCAAAGGAAGGCTAACAACAACAAACGCCTCTAATTGTACTTCGCGTGGTCCACCAGGGCCCATACGTGAATAATAATAATAATAATATTATATTTGATTGCCAGAATTGTCATGTAACTCATTTTTATTGATTAAATATTTTTTAATTGTTCATTTTAGTTTTATTACTTTTTATTTAACAAATCGTCAAGAATTTATTATAAACGTAATTGTTAATGAAAACTCTATTATTTCTAAACAAACATTTTATTAATCACAATTTTTATTAAAAAAACAAACTTAATATAAATATAAAAATAATAAATATATAATAAAATTTAAAAAAAATTGCTTCATAAATCTCCAGAACAAGCAGAACACATTCTTTTTTTAAGGAGTTCATTCCGGTCTCTTAAAAATTCATTTCTCTCTTTCATTAATTCTACCTTCGGCTTTTGAACTTCCAACTTTTCTTTTTTCACTTCTATTCGCTCTTTATTGTAATCTTTTCTGTCCCTTCTAATCTGTTCTAGGGTGAGATTCCGACTTAATACAGGTTTTCTCCTTTTTATTGTGAAACTTTTACTGGGGGTCTGTGCTGCAGTTGAACTGGTAGATGGGCCAGGCTCTGTATCCTGTTGTTCCTTTTCTTCCACTATATGGTCTATGGTATCGGTGGACAGAAGCACTGCAGGCTTAACACTTTTCTTACCATTAAATATTTCATCCATTTGTTCTTTATATTCAAAGTACTTTCTGCCCCTTCCCGTTTTATTTTGATTGTCAATAAATTTTTTGTAGGAACGTTCAACCACTCTCCACCTATTCTCAACGTGATTTACGTAGTAATTTGTTTTTAAAATTTGATTTAATTCAGCTCAAATGACTTCCCATAATTTTTTTAAATTTTTAATTTGAACACTACCCACTTTGGATCGGTATTTCTTGTAAATATCAAGAAGCACTTGTGTGTGATTGCTCGTCCAGTTGGCTACAAATTCATGCCTTTCTTCTGTTCAGGGCTGGAGCTGAAGTTCTGATGAAGCAGGAAAAATTAAAAATTCCTCAAGAATACCTAAAATAACACACTTTAAATATTAAAATTTCCCAAATAATATGAGGGTGACTACCTTCTTGTTCCATTTTCTTTTTTATTGAATAAAACTTGTTTATTAAGGATATACTATTTTTCTTGACCGTCTGAAGATGTGTAGCGATGAGGGCACATCAGAAAAATGATCGCTTTACCATGGTTCCTTCGGTCCATTTGTTTACGATGTTTACTAATTGTCACCATTCCATTTGTTTATAAGTCCATTGTTTAGAAATTTTAGGACGGTTATGTGAAACAATAAAATTTATAGAATTACAACCATCTCTTATAAGAATTCAAATATTTGGTGCGCGTGCCTGAAACTAATCAGCTGTTTCAACTTAATCCATAAATTGGTCAGGGATCCAAATATCTTACAGACATGCGCGTTAAAAACGATTTGCAAACTGTTGGAAACATGTTTGTGATTACAGGTTGGAACGAACCTATAGTCAAAACAAAAAAGAAACATTCTGAGACGTTATTTGATTTCAAAATCACTCTCATTTTATAAAAAGGGAATAGAATGTTTGTCAGAGAGATCGACGAAGATTGTCAATAACGATAGAGATTATATTTTAGGATAAAACTGTACCAGCTACTAAATATAACAAACTATTGTACTGTATCAAAAACTGACATGACCTAGGTGCCTCTAAGGGATAGAAATAATTATTGGCGTTTTCAGATACACGAACTGGAAGATGTAAGTTTACTTGTAGACTTTTCTCGCTGGAAAGACACTGTAAAGGACATAAGAGCAATAATGGAAACAGTGGAAGGAAAAGGTTTTAAAAATATGCAGTCATGGAAGGCTGAGATAGATGCAAGAATTTGTACTCTCCTGGAAAACGAATACGTAAAAAACCTGAACTCACTTCACTTGAATTTATACGAGATTCGTGTCGATCTAGTATATCGAAATGGGACTTTGGATTTTTCTCCCAATCGACAAACTTTAGGTCAAATGTACGAACAACAGCTGAGGCGGTACCTGGACATTCCGAAAACTTTCAATGGAGTATCTGATGATCAGCGAGATATATTCTCTACTATTATTGAAAAGTAAGTTAAATATGTTACATATACAGAGTGTAAGGAAAATAACTTTCGTAAATTTTACCAGCGATTTTTCAAACGCCTAAGTTCCGCAAAAATAAATGCAAAATTAATTAAAAAATGTGATAATAATTATCATTTTAAGCAAAAACGTGTAAAAGCATATTTGGCAAATAATAATTGGTTATTATTTAACGAATACACCACAAATAAACTAATGAACATTGTTAAAATATTTTTCTTTAATTAAGAATCACGTCATACATCAACCAAAATAGAAATTGGTCAGAATTTGTCAGTATATGTATTTAAATTCCATTTAAAACAAAAATTGTATTATGTAGACGATCATCGCGATATGCTTCTTGTTAACGGAGAAGCTGCTACTGGGAAAATAGGTTAAAGCGGTGCCAGTCTTACATAGACTCAAATGGTAGATATTTTGAATAATTAATGTAATAATATAATTAATCGTGTGTTTTTCCATATGACATGAATCATTAAAAACATGTGATGGTGTGAAAAATTTGTGCTGGTAATCTCAACTTTGACATTAAACAACATCAGTGTGTAAGTTTTCCATTATTTATAAAAAAATAAACCAAATTTATGCTGAAACTTATAAAATATATGGTATAAATAAATATTACCTTTATAATATTACGTAAATATAAATAAAATATTACATTTTATTTTTAAATAATACTTTAAGAGGACAATGAAATAAAAGAAATACATTAGCGTCAATGCCAAAAAAGTTATTTTCCTTATACAGGGTCGCGATATGTGGAGACGATCAAATATCTCGAAAACGTTTTGAGATTTTTTTAATAAAATTTTGTACTCAAACATCACTTTTTGGGTATATTTTTTTTCTTGTCGCATATTCGAAATCCAAGGCTAACTTGATTTTTTTTTAATGACAACAGTACTTGAATTAGGCATTGTTGAAAAAAACATTTTTTATGAATTCAACAAGGTATATTCAAATTCAAAGGTAAATATTGTATAACTTTTTCTTAATAAATTAAAAAAAATGGCTAAAAATATAACAAAATTATATTTTTCTTATTTTTAAAGAACTATTTACAACATGTGATTAAAGTGTCTATCATTAACTTCCTGGTAGTAATGAATACGGAGTTTGCAGACGTTTCGCGAGGTTCGTGACTCTGTGAACCTCGCGACAGTAAGCACCGAAGATGCTAAATGACGTTTTGGCGAAACGTCTGCGAGCTCCCGATAGGGACCAACTCGACAACCGGACGTGTTCTCGGAAAAATCCAATACATGTTTTCCATTCGTAAAACAGTACGCACAAACATATATATATATATATATATATATATATATATATATATATATATATATATATATATATATATATATATATATATATAAAAATTGTAAACTGGGCCCGTGGAGAAACTTACCCGAGGTTAGACGGGTCACGAACGGTTTCGCACAGTCTAACTGCTGCGACCGTTTACCGCAGGATGCCGTGGCTGCATGTGATTGCATCCACCATTCGACATGGCCAATTTCAATGGTCATGGCTTTAGTCATTCCTTCATCCGCTTTTCAAGTGTCCAGCTTGAGCCCAACTGATGAAGGCTTAAGGCCAGAAACCGGGCTTGGGAGACGCTTGCTGGCACTTTGGATGGCGGATGAAGGAATGACAAAGTACGACGTGGAGCACGGGTGAACTTCCTTAGCTTTTTAATACTTTTCTCACTTTCATTGGAATTTTAAGTTTCAAGAACAGAAAATCTTCTTTGCAAGTGAGAATATTGTGACTAGTCACGTCCAAAATCTTCAGCTTAATTCTCGGGTTTTTTTTTACTTCGTTAGGCATATATTTATGGAAAAAATACAACAACTTAATATTTAAAGTAATCACCTTCACTTTCACCACTTTGCAAACGGCTGTCGAATCGCAATCCGAAAAAATAACTTGGTGGCTTTCAAGTGATAATGTCATTAATGCTTTTTTCGAGTTTCTTGAGAGATGAGAGAAGCTATCAACTAGGTGAAGGGGCTAAATCTGGAGAATACGTCTGGAGTGATAAAATCTCGTAGTCCAACGTTGTTTCCCAGGCCGTATGCTGTGTTGAAACAGTTGAGAACCGACAACTACCTTTCGCAAACGCACTGCTTGAAATGCACAATGTAATGGATCACAATTTTTACATTGACATACATTTTTCTTTCGAACCAAACACTTATTAATGACTATGCCAGTAAACTTGTGTCCTTATATACTTGTTTCATAACTCAAATGGTTTGGTAGTCTTTTCCGTTGAGGATCACGAAACAGTCGTTACATTTCACGCCACACGAGCGATTTTTATGAACTGATTAAAATACTATCTAGAAAATTTTACAACAATGTTTCTGGTTTCTTTTATAGAACTTATATTGGATCTTATATATTTAAAATTTTAATAAACAGGAATTCCGCGGTTCTGGAGAACGTATCCAAAAAGAAAATAGAATTATTGGATCAGTTGGACTCGGTAAAAAAGCATTGGGAGTCCTGGCTACAGCTCGAGCATCTAGACACCAAGAAACTCACATCGTGGCAGCACTGGGATCTTCATTTCAGGGCATCGAAAACTTTCGGTCAAGAAATCGCGAAACTACCTAGGTAAATTCTTTGATGAATAATGTGTGCTTTTCAAAACATAGAATCCTTTTTTAGCTCCGAAGAAAAAGTTGGATGCTTTTTAGTAGGTCTGTCCAGATTAAGAAGTGACTTGGAGTCACACAACAGAAGTTATTGGGACCAGTTGGTATACTCGTTGAAGGATTCCATAGCTGAAGATGTGGTGAAGCTGCAGAATTATATCGATCCAGCTACAGGAGCCTTAACCAAGCAACCGCTGACTTTAGACGAACTGGGACAATCTGACTTTGATTACAATAATATTGTATCATCTAACTCAGAGGTATGACGATCGTTCGAAAAGTTTTAGGTCTGACACAGAGATGGCGCATGTATGAGCTCCATCACGCTGGAACCCATATTAAAGAATACTCGATTTTTTTGCTTATTTTTGACTATAAACGGTGCTAATAAATGTAGTATAATTTAATTTTTTCTAGTGTCAGTAATTATGCAGGAAAAACAAAAGATATTGTTCAAGGCAGTAAATATTGATAATAATTCGAAAAATAGGAATGCAGTTAGTGCTAAATTGTTTGTAGTTTATTGTAGTCACAAGAAAAAATGTCTCTGTTTGTGTAAATAAATATCGGATAACATCGAAAATAACGGAGTTGTCGGAAAAAACGACCCTAACCCAGAAACTACAAATAATATAAATTTTTGTAGTAGTACGCGTATATTTGGTGACTGTTAAACTCTTGTTATAACTGCCAACAAAAGGATCAACTGATCATGATTAAAAAGGTTCCAAAATCGTGGATAGTATAGAAAAATAACTGCGAAATTCAGTTGATTCTTTAGGGAACTAACATATTCTTCAAAAGTGTAACAACACCCCTTTCAACAAAAGTTTGATTGAATGATTATTAACAATTTATAAACTACAAACATATTACCATACTACATGTATTTTATAAAATTTGAAAATGGACAGAAGGATCTACATTCGATATAATCGTTTGTAGTTTATAAATTATTAATAATCATTCAATCGAACTCTTGTTGAAAGGGGTGTTGTTACACTTTTGAAGATTATGTTACTTCCCTTAAGAATCAACTGAATTTCGCGGTTATTTTTCTATGCTATCCATGATTCTGGATGGAAACAATTGCTCCATAAAATATGTATAGTTATATATATATATATATATATATATATATATATATATATATATATATATATATATATATATATATATTATATAAAACCCCTTTGTGGATCAGACCTTGACGTGGTAAAGGGGTTTGAGTAGGGCAATGAAACTTTGAGCTATGCCGTCTGGAGTCTATGCTCCTGGGAGGGTCACCCCTGGCGGACAGGTCAAGGCGGAGGCCTCAGACTAACATGATCCAAAATCTGCCAACCCGCATTAGACCAGCGTGGCAGATTAGGGTCCATACCTTCAACATGGTATTTCAATATGTTGAAATATGACAGTACAACCTCAAACACGGCCCTCATTCCCCGGAGGCCAAGGGGCAACTACCTACGGCAGCGGGAAGACCTGCCCCAAGGCAGAGGGTGCTAAGAATCACCGGGTTAGATCAGGCTGCCATTGGACTTTTGACATTGCAACGTTAAATATACGGACTATGAAAACAGAGGCCCGATTGCAAGAACTGTTAATCGAACTTGACAACATACATTGGGATGTTATTGGGCTCTGTGAAACACGAAGAAAGGGTGAAGAGTTAATCAAACTGGAACCAACTGGACACGTACTCTACACTCGAGGTACGGAAAATGGCCGATGTGGCGGAATTGGATTCCTCATCAATCGAAAGCTGAAGGACAGTGTGGTAACATTTGAAAGTACATCCGACCGATTAGCCCAATGCGTCATTCAGCTGAATAAAAAGTTTAGGCTTCAAATCGTCCAAGCTTATGCACCAACTATAAGCCATAAAGATGAGGAAATTGAGGAATTTTATGATGATGTGGCCCAGCTTTTATACAAGGAAAAATGTAGGTACAAAATCCTGATGGGTGATTTTAATGCCAGAATTGGAACAACAAGAACAGACGAAAATGCAACTGGCCCATATGGAACTGGTGAGCGAGACAATAGAGGTGACAGATTAGTTGATTTTGCTGAAGGACAAGAACTATATATTATGAATTCATTCTATAAGAAAAATATCAGCAGAAAATGGACATGGAAAAGTCCATCTGGGCTCACAAGTGAAATTGATTACATCATGACCAACGATAAAACAATATTTACCAATTGTACTGTCCTTAACAATTTTAATGTTGGAAGTGACCACTGAATGGTACGAGCAAGGGTTCGGATTGACTGTCAAAAAGAGCGCGAAAGAATGGTAAGATCAAAGAAGGGCAAGGTGGATTCTGGAAAACTGCTGGAGAGAGGAAGCGATTTTGAGATTGCTTTGTCAAACCGGTTTGCTGCGTTACAAGATCCAGAGGAGGTGGAAATATCAATTCAATATGAAAAAATCGCCAACAATGTACTTCAAACGGCTGCTTCAATAGCAATAGAAGAAAAATGTCTCAAACAAACAAAAATCTCCAATGAGAGCATTGATTTAATGAAGAAACGGCGAGCAATGAGAAATGCAGGTAGTCCTTTTGGCAGGGTCGAGTACACTGAGCTCTGCAAAACTATAAGAAAACGTATCAGAGAGGACACGCGCCGATTCAATATGCAGCTAGTGCAAAAAACCCTGGAAGAAAACAAAGGAATTAACAAAGCTAAACAGAAACTGAGAAACAAAAGAACGTAAATATATGCTTTAAAGCGTGAGGATGGCACAGTGAGCAAGGCGCGTACCCAAATGTTAGAGATTGTCAGAAGGTTTTATTCCCAGTTATATGAAGATCAGAGCCAGTCAGGGACAGCAATACCCACGGAAGAACAAATGCCAGATATCCTAGTGGAGGAAGTAACAAATGCTATAGAACTGATGAAGAAAGGCAAGGCTCCAGGAAAGGATAGTGTAACTGTCGAAATGCTAAAAGCTGGTGGTCGGACGTTACATAAAACACTGGCAAAATTATACTCAAAATGCCTTAAAGAACAAAAAGTACCTGACTTATGGAAAAATGCAGAAGTGATCCTTTTACATAAAAAAAGGAGCACAGGAAGATTTAAAGAACTACCGTCCAATAAGCCTCCTATCATGTATGTACAAAGTTTTCACTAAGATAATTTCTAAAAGAATATTAAAAAAACTGAATGACGCACAACCAAGAGAACAAGCAGGATTCAGAAGTGGATTCAGTACAATGGATCACATCCAGGTTGTACAGCAGGTCATAGAAAGGCACAACGAATACACCATGCCACTGTGCTTGGCTTTTATCGACTACGAAAAAGCATTTGATTCCATCTCAAAGCATGCGATAATGGA